>CAUYPO010069082.1:0-49431 GCA_963574435.1 Cheirogaleus major | reverse complement strand
TTCCTGGATACAGCTGGAACCCATTCTACTAAGTGAAGTATCTCAAGAATGAAAAAACAAGCACCACATGTACTCACCAGCAAATTGGTATTAACGGATCAACACCTAAGTGGACATATAGGAATAACATTTGTCGGGTGTTAGGCGGGTGGGAGGGGGGAGGAGGGGATGGGTATATACAAACATAATGAGAAAGATGTGCAACATATGGGGGATGATCATGCTTGAGGCTCTGCCTTGAGGGGGGAGGGGGGCATGGGCAATATACATAACCGTAATATTTGTACCCCCATAATATGCTCAAATAAAAAAAAAGTAAATAAAAATAAATAAAATAAAATAAAAAATAAAGCAAATTTTATTTTAAAATAAATTATAATCATTTAATTTTTATTGCTTCAATTTGCAAAAGGGAGCATCAAAACATTGTGCACCTCTAAAAGACATATATAAGAGAGCCTTTGTTTTCAAAAAAGTAATAATCTTACACAGAAACAAAGTTTTTACATGGTTTAATTAGACAAGAGTATAAGAAGTATAGTATATTGCCCAATGTGTATGGTACAAAGGAAAATTGGGGGAGGATGTTAGGAGAAGTGAGAATAAATGTTGCCTTGAGTTATTGAGAAAAATTTTATGGAAGGAAAACGTATTTAGTTTGGCTTTTAATTGCGGTTGTAGTTGAAAAGATGAGGTGAAAGGAAAATCATGCAAAAAATGTTACATTAAGGTAGTCATCAACGTGGTGTTAAAGGACAAATAAAGGCATGAGACTTTTAGATATAGAGAGATTTATTGAGAATTAATTTGGCTAGTTTTAGAAGATATCATGAGAAATCAGAGATATAAGGTATTCTATTATCTAAAATGTACCTTCTTGAAAAAGAAAACTTTAACAATTATTTTGACTTGCTAAGAAAATTTATTTTAGAAAAAAATTTGGGGGGTGTCTAGCTTAACCATGCTTCCAAAACAATTTATTTGGCTACAATACCAGGCTTTTATTTAAGTAAGAAAAGACAATTAGTGGCCTGTTCATTTATTTATACTAGCTGCTGCTTCTCTTCCTCTTCAAAGCATATTCCAAATAATCAAATCTAGAATTCTTTTCTATATTACAAACTTAGTATATTATTTTTTGGAGCATAAAAGTCAATTTAATTATTAAGATGTACATTTCTTTTCACTTTCTGGATGTAGTCAAACTTTTGGCACTGAAGTGGAAAGGATTTATGTTTTTTATTGATTACATAGAAAAACCACTTTTTATATTAAGCAATATTACATATGGTACTGAATTCAACAGATTTTATTATTTTTTTAGTTATAGCCTTTTCCACTGTGAGTTGAAATACTGTCCAGGTCCCAAGAGGAGGATTTTCTTATATCTCTTAAAGTCAATTTGAAGAAGCTCAGAGCCTCTCCACTGTGGAATTTAAATTCCTAATAAATTTGTACTGTAATATTTATTAAAATGGAGTAGATCAGAGCATATTTTTAACAGAGGATTTCTTTAAATAGTAAGATAAATTTAAGTAGTATTCTGGTTGTAAACAAATGTTCTCTAGGCTTGCTTTATGTTTTAAAGCAGGTATATTCTTATATAATTAATTCAGTTCCAACCTCAGGTTTTCTCTACGCATAGCAGTCATACAGTAAATATATGTATATTTTTTCAGTATTTTTCCCATTTAAGACCTAGTACATGGCCAAATTGATTAGAAACGCATCTGTAAGTCTAGCACTTAACATTAATAGAAAAACAGCAAGCCCCTGTATATCAAGAAAGCTGCATAGACTTAACATATTGAACAGAACGATAGACAGCTTTGTTTCAGTGATTTAAATTTTAAAGATATTGCTGCAATTATTTGAATATGTAACTTTTCATTTTTTCTTCCCTAAAGGAAAAATGAACAGTCCAAACAAATAGTGAAATATTAAGTTGAATGTGATTTTCCTATTCCAATTTTAAATGTTCTCAAGGAAAATTAAATGATGCTGATTGTAGTTCCAAGTTCCCATTGTGCTGCAGTGCTAAATAAAAAAAATGAAATATATTTTTATAACCCAGTAGTGCAATGGAGCTGCAGTTGACTTTACCACATATAAAGAAACCTTGTTTCAGCTGCATTTTGCTGGCAATGCTTTTTCTATTTATAGGCTCAACAGGAGAGCCTTCAGGGGAATGACTACTTGGCGTGGCCATGTTTCTTGTCAAAGGACCTTAAAAGAAAGAAAGAAAGAAAGAAACCTCTGGCATAGTACATGCTGATCAATATATAATGATAACACTGGATCGATGACTTCTGATTTTCTTGGTTTGCAAAATGTCAACTGTATGGATGTATTGGCAGATTTTTAAAAAGTTTCTAAGTAGAACAAATTCCCAAATTCAAGATAGGTTTATTATTTATTCTATTCATGAGTATTACATTTTATTTCAGATAGACTTTATACTTAAACTTATCTGCATGTTAAACTTACAACATGTTCATTCTCTAAATATTACATTGTCCAAATTTTTGTTTTCCAATGATAGAAGTTCTGATTATTCTTTCCATATTGTGGAGTTTTCATTCATACTATATAATATCATCCTGAGTCCAATCCCCAAGTGGCGCGTACGGCTCACATTATGTAACTCTACACTTCCTCCCTCCTCCCGCCTGCCCTCCATCCAACAAAAGATTTTTTTTTTTTTTTTACATTTTGGATACGCTTGAAGTTCTGGCATGTGGAGGGGAGGGGTGGTGGGGGCAATGTATGTAACCCTAACAATATTTGTACCCCCATTATATGATGAAATAAAAGGGAAAAAATATTAAAAAAATAATATCATCCTGAATAAAAAGTAAACATTTCTGAGTTATTAAAGATCACAAATGTGACAATACAGCATCTTTTAGACATTTTTTAAAAACCCTTTTTTACATTTATGGAGGTCAGACATAAATAACATTTTATATGTAAAATATTATAAAGCAATGTATCTTTAAAATCTATACTCTACAATAATTTGGGTCTCCTGCCTGATTCTGTGTGAGGCGGTGTTTTTTTGGTGATTGTCAGGTTTGAATTAGGTAAAACTTCCCTTCCTTCGTTCTTTCTTTTGCCTTTCTTTTCTTTTCTTTCTTATTCTAACTTTTCTCCTTTTTTCTTTTTCAAATTTTTTTTAAAAAACCTTAAAATTCTTTCTAAAACCTTTAAAAATTTTTAAATAAAATTCTGTAGGTTGTCTATTTGCTCTATTGCAAGGACGTGGAAACAACTCAAGTGCTCGTCAATTCATGAATGGATAATTAAAATTTGGTATATGTTCATAAGAAACGACAGTGAGCTAGCACCACTTATACTATCCTGGATTGAGCTTAAGCCCATTATCCAAAGCGAGGTGACACAAGCTCAGAATAATGGGCTCCACATGTACTCACCATCAAATTGGTACTGACGAACACTATGGTGCTCAAAGGGTGGTGGTGTTCACCTAGGATTCGGGGGTAAGGGAGGTAGACCAACATCTGAGGGATGTGGTGAGCATTGTGGAGGGAAAGGGCATACCTCTAACCCTTCCTAGGGAGAGGCAAAGACATAAAATGTAACCAAAATGTCAAAAAAAACACAAAACATTTATCGGGTGTCAGGCAGGTGGGAGGGGGGAGGAGGGGATGTGTATATACTTACACAATGAGTGTGATGCACACCACCTGGAGGATGGACATGCTTGGAGCTCTGACTTGAGGGGGGAGGGGTGGCAAGGGCAATATACGTAACCTTAACAACATTTGTACCCCCATAATATGATGAAATAAAAAAACTGAAAAAAATTTTTATATAAAATTAATATATGCTTATTTTGAAAAATTTGATCAAAATGGAAAAGTGTTACATAAAAATTATATTCCTCAAAATCCTCTACCATTAACCTTTATGTATACTTCCCTTCAATCTTTTCTTTAGCAAATAATTTTGCTTTACTAATATATATTTGTTTTTATATCTTTCTCTTTTTCACTTAACTTATATCAAATATCTTATTGTCTTATTAAAACTTCTTTGAAGAGTGACTTACATCATTTTTCCCTACAAAAATATGCCATTTGTTAAAAGCTTATGAAAGGCTGCCTCATTTCAGCATGTCTTCCCTTTTCTCTCTTAGACTTTTAATCTTTTCCTCTTAATCACTTTAATCTCTATTATCTGAAAGTATGTAGGAGTTTTTCCCATTTTAAATATATTCTCTAATCATATGTCCCATTCTAATTATTGCTTTTTCTCCTTCTGGGAGTCAACCTCTCATTCACTTTAGAAACCATTCTACTCAGACTTTGGTCTCCATCAGTCTATGCCTGCTCTGGAAATTGGCACCATTGACAGATGGGTCACTCAATCCACTGGTTTCCTTGTAATCTTATCTTGACCTCTCTGTGTAACATTCATTTTTTTTTGAAGGGCTACACTTCCTTTGCCTGCCCACTGCTGTGCTGTTGTGCCTTCATGCTCTGTCCTTGCTCATCTTTTCCATCTCCACAGTCTCATCCTCTCCAGTGAAAGCTACCATAAGCCATGTGTCCATTACTCCTAAGTAAAAATTTCAGACCCATCATTTCCATTGTCTATGATCACTTAGATGCTCCTCAGATAATTTCAACTCTTCATGTGTGAATGCTATTACTCTCCTTTCTCTCTTTGTTTCTCTTAGATTCCTTTTTTCATCCTCCCAGTTTCAAAATTGGAATTTTGAGAATTCCGTTTGCTCCTTCATTTCATTCATCTCACCCCCTCCGTTCAGCAAGTTGGAAAGTCCTGAAAAAGAACCACCCTCACACCACCATGTCTACCCCTCCTCTCCTCTCCAAAGCTACTACCTCAACTCAGTCCTATGATGTCATTCACCTGAGCACTCCTACCTGCGACTACTCTGTCCCTCCTTTTCACTAATGCTAGTGATCTTCAATCTGTTTGCCAATTGGTACTCACATTTCAAGACTTAGATTAAAGGTCAACCCTAGGAAAACATTCCTAACATTCATCTCCCTATTGTAAAGCAAAACCCTCTTTCCCTTGAGACTCTCCACCTTACTGTGTACACCCCTTTTCAGGACATTTACAATTTTATCTATTTACACAGCTTTCTTTCTGTATTGGACTATAACCCTCTATGAGGCAAGGATCATGTTTATCAGTATATGTCTTATTTGTCTTTGTATTTCTTGTGCCTGGAACATACGTGACGGATAGTAAGTATAAATGAACAACTGACTGGATTGATAATATTTAATATTTTCATTTAGTTAAGTATTTAAATAGCAAAATCAATCCTAGGCAATAAAAAGAAAATAAGAAGTATCAATTGACCCATATTCTATTTCATATGTCTTAAGTATTTGAACATATTCAAGAAAAGAGGTTAAGAACGATTGGTCTAAGTAATCAACCATAGTTGCCTACCTTAGAGGATTGTTAGCTGAATTAAGAGATATGATAGCCAATTTATTAATAACATTGTTAGAACTATGTATGGCTAGGTTGGTGTGGGCTCAATGGTGGGACTCATTTCATGGATACTTTTAAGCACATTTAAAAATTATTGCCCTTTTTCATGACTGGGCTTGGATGTTAAACTGACTGTTAGTTAGGCATAAGTATTGTTTAACAGTTGTCCTACAATACCCATTGGGCAGGTAGATTCTCCTCACACACTGTTTCAATAGCCTGAGTCAGTCTTTGACACATGAAAATGAACATTGGAACTACTACAAAAGCAGTTCCTTCCACTGAGTGTCAGAAAGTATCAGAGAACTGGCAAAGCGCTTCAGAGTAAAAAGTGCTCCAAGAGTGTGACATATTATTGTGTAATATGGGAAAGAAAACAATGGAGAATAAATAGCATTCACCTGCCGGGGATCAATAGCACTGACTTTATTATATTCAACTCAATAACTTGCTGTTTGAGTTGGAGACGTGGTGAGGGAGTGGGAAATTACCAGGTGCTTAAAAAAAAAAAAAAACAACCAAAAAAACCCTGCACCAAGCCCTGACTCATGATTTCCGGGCTGAGAGTAGATGTCATTAATGACCCTTTTTATTCATGCAGAAGTTCCCAAAGAGAAGCGTAATGTTCCATTAGTAATAATTGAAAAAGTCTCTCTTCGGAATTATGTCAAAACCTAAAGATGATGCTTCTGCCAAAACATTTTGGTGACAAATGCATGAAGTATTTGACAGAAGGTGCCACTGCAGGTTGAAGAGGCTTCTCGAGGAGATACTTAGAGGATTTGGAGGAAACAGGCTAGCATGAGACTGTGAGTGTCAGCACAAAATTCTCACCTCCAGTCTTGGTCTTTGAGAACCACAGGGCTCCTCATTTTTGATAGTGCAACCTTATTTGTATGCTCCAGTTTTAACCAATATTAGTGGAAACAGAAGACTAAGACGTTGGATAGGTGGGCCTTGCTACTACATAATTTTGACTTTTATTCTTTCTGTAGAATGGGCATCCATAAGAGCTCTCGGGCGAGAGAGTAGTGATAACATGGACCATCATCTCAGAGAGCCAGTTTCATGACAGTACAGGCCCACTCTACTCCTGCCTCCCTGGGCTGACCCCACTGCCCCCTCTCCTGTACTATGCTGCTTCTAGACCTTCGCCTCATTTTTCATTTAAACTTTTCTTCCTAATACCCATTCCAAGTGCCTCTTGCTCAATACACAACACCTCAGGGTAAAAGCTAGGTTAAATGCTGCCCTGGAAGTCATGCTGATTGAAAGAAAAATAAATTTATAAAACTTCAGTCTAGTTTAGCCCTGCAGGCTCCGCTACTCCTTTGTGCCGTTCTCTGCAGATACTTTTGTTTATACACATATTTTCCTTTATTGTTTAGTTTTTGCGTGTGGCTGTCTTTCTGCTAGTCTGAAAGTTCCTCAGGTCAAAGGACTGTGTTTTGCCGAATCAAAACCTTGGTTCTAATCACCTGTGTAAACATTGGTGCGTTGCTTAAGCTCTCTGAACCTTGGTTTCCTCATTGGAAATTGGACTAACAATAGTGAAATTTTATATTGTAAGGATCAAAGGAGATAAATCTTATAAAAATATCTACTAACAAGTACCTGGAACATAATAAATGTTTATTATCAGAAGGAAAAATAAGCATTAGGTAAAAGACAGAGATTAAAAACTGACAATAGAATGAAATGTCCCCAATAATCTTGGGTTCTCCACGTGAGGGAATTACCAAGGATGTCCCAAGTAAGCTCTAACCTTAATCTATTCTTGTGTACTCTGGAGCAAGCTAGGATTTCTGCTAAGTGATTTAAGCAACCATGGTAGAGTTACAGAGTTAAGGGACTCAGGAAATGGAAATAATTTGGGGTGTCAAAATGGAATTGGTATTATACCAACTGAGTCATGTGCTCAGTGAGTTTTGGGCACAAGTGATGTTAGAGAACATATAAATTCAAACAATGATTACTGTGCACCCATTAAATGCCTCTAGGTGTTATGACATATAAAGATGGATAAAGAACATTGGGTTATAAAAGTAAATCAGCAGTTTAGAGTCATTTGTTTGCAAAGTTATAAGCTCATTCTAAATAATATACACATTATTTAACAGTAGTAGTTTTACAGATTCTGGGTTGTCGTTCAGATACGGAAGTGTTGCTCTTTCAGCTTCACGTGAATTTAGAATTACCTTTCTGATGGGACTGGTAAGTTTAAATTGATCTACCCAGTTTCCCTTGCGATGACCAGCTAGGATTTATGTCATATCTGATCAGAGTTAACTACAACTTGTGACCTTACAACAGACTTTTTTCTCTATAAATTTAACTGGATGACATTGAGGTTGAACCTGAAAATTTGCCTCAATAGAATCTGAATGGTTTTGCGGTGGTACAAAGATAGCTGTTAGAGACGTAATTTGCAAGACAAAACTAAATTTTATTTCATATTATCTTTATGTGTGTGTGTGTGTGTGTGTGTGTTTATACCATAATATGGGTCAGGAAACCAAATCCAACCTAGCCCTTGTTTTTGTAAATGAGGTTTTCTTTGGAGCCTAACCATATCCATTCATTTGGATTGTCTATGGTGATACACATCTAGGTAGTAAATTTTCTGCCTTATAAAGGCAGAGTTGAGTAGTTGCAAGAGAGATCTTATGACTCTCAATGCCTAACATATTTACTATCAGGCCCTTTACAGGAAAAGTTTACCAATCCCTATACTACAGGAAATACAAACATAATGAGTGCGATGTGCACCATCTCGGGTATAGACACGCTTGAAGCTCTGACTCCGGGGGTGGGGAGCAGGGGAAAGGCAACACACGTAACCTAAACATTTGTACCCCCATGATGTGCTGAAATAAAAAAAAAGAAGAAGAACTATTGATGAAAAGCACTGTCTAACTAAACATTAAGAGACAATTTCCATAAATGTTCACATTAAAAATGCCTGATTGGTAAAAAAAAAAAAAAAATAACAAAAAAACTTACTTATACATTGTTTTCTTAAAGCATAAACTACAATATGAAACCAAGTATCACTATCTCAGTATTGCAAGGTCAAATTCATTAGGGTAAGGGTGTTTAAACATATTTCTGAAGAACGATATTGAACGGAGGAGGTGTAAGAGAAAAATGTTGATGCTAAAAATTGGATATTTTTGTCCTAAGGCTAGGAATACAGAGGTTTGTTAAAGCCAGTGTTTATTGAGATATATTTATTTTATATTTAAAAAATCCTATACCAATGATTTTTTTCAAACTCAAAGAAAATGTATAAATATAATACAACAAATTTTTCCCCCCAGATAATTTGAGAGTCAGTTGTCAACCTGATATTCTAGAATACTTTATGTGTATGTTGTACAGGCAAAGCCATCCACTTACATAACCACAATACAACCAAAATCATGTTATTTTAAAAGTCTTTTAGTCAAAATCAAATGTTTGTCATATGTATATATATCTGAATATATATATATATGACAAAGGCTTTGTACCCATAATATATAAAGAACTTTTACAACTCAATAATAAGAAAACAATCAATCTAATAAATCTAATAAATCTAGGCAAATGATTTGAACAAATACTTCAAAAAAGAAGAGGAATGAATGGTCAATAAACACATGAAAAGATACTTAACATAATTACTTATTAGGGAAGTAAAAATTAAATATATACCACTGTATATCCATTAGAATGATTAAGATTAAAAGAACAATGTGGAGAATTGGAAAGGATATGAAGCAAGTGGAACTCACGCATTGCTGGTGGGATTAGAAAGTAGTGTAGTCATTTTGAAACTGTTTGGGCATTTCTTATAAAGTTAAATGTACACTTCCCATATGACCCAAGTATTCATATGACGGAATACTATTCAGCAAGAAAGGATTGGACCTAGTACAGGCAGCAGCATGCATGACTCTAAAATATCTTATGCTGAATGTAAAATGACGAATCCAAATGGGTGCACTCTGTGTGAGTCCATTGATAGGAAAACGAAGAGAAGACCAATGTAATCTATAGAGACAGCATATCAGCAGTTAATTCGAGTGAGAGCTAGGGGGATTGCCCGAGAAGTGGTATGAGGAAACTTTCTGGGGTGACCAAAATGTTGTATGTTGTGGTGTTACGCAAGTGTTTATATTTGTCAAGACTCATAAAAATGTATACTTAAAATGGGTGACTTCTTGTATGTCAATTATGTCTTAGTAACATTTATTTAAAAACTCAAGTGTTTGATAAAGAGGCTGATGATGATGAGTCAGAAGAAGAATTAGAGACAAAGACACATAAGAGAGGGAGACAGAGTAAGAAAGGGATGGGCGAGGAGAGGGAGTATTTCATATGTTATATTTACCAGGAAATAAATAAGGTGGATGAGCTCAAAATTAATCGTTAACTTTATAATGCAGGATTTAGAAGTTGAGTTATATTCCAAGCTATGCAGCAAATACCTTATGTAACTTCTTTGGCTGGTTTTATTTTCTGTTTAATTTTTTTGCTTTGATTTCAATGGTATCTAGTCATCAAGTCAAATCAAAACCATTGTTTTCCATTTGCAATGTGAAATTAAACCAGCATTCCTGATACACAAGTCCTTGAGGACAAGAATAAGCGACTCAGGTCCTAGATGACATTGAGTGGCGAGTGAGAGTTGCCTCTGGAATCTTCTACCTATTCTCTTCTATCCTCTTTCTCCACACCTCACCTGATTTCTTCATCTCCCATGAAGTGTCCTGTGACCTAATTTTTTTCCTTCTCAGCATGATGCCTGCATTTCCCATTATACATCCTTTCTCAGGGAGAGATTAAAATGTTATTTATTCTTTGCAGAAATTTCATTAACAGAACTTTCATAATCCACAGGGCCCCTTAGGGCCTTTCAGGCTGGCAAGAGACAGACAGTGAGCCTTCCTACATTTCTAAAATGAGACTATGGAAGCACATACTTAACTCTGCTAACATGTCAGGTTGTTCTCAAGAACTCATGTGTATGTACAGGCTGAATTAATAGGTAATGAGGAACGAACAGAAAACAGCAGATCATTTAACACTCCCTGTCTTATAAGGGCCCCTAACAGCTATCAGTCTATACTCAATACCTCTTTCTTTGTGTTCCTCCAAATATTTTGAAATAACTTGTACTACATTACAGCACTTTGTGTTTTCTAGTCTTATCATGTGTATAAATCTTGCCTGCTTCTACCAAGCTGTTATAAGGGAAGTTCTCATTATTGACAAGTTCCCATTTGTCAACGAAGGGATAAATTATTACTCCTTCACCTTCACATAAAAGCTTCTTGTTGGCTGGGTGCAGTAGCTCACACCTGTAATCCTAGCACTCTGGGAGGCCGAAGCCGGCAGATTGTTTGAGCTCAGGAGTTTGAGACTAGCCTGAGCAAGAGCGAGACCCCATCTTCACTAAAAATAGAAAGAAATTAATTGGCCAACTAAAAATATACATAAAAACAATTAGCTGGGCATGGTGGCGCATGCCTGTAGTCCCAGCTACTTGGGAGGCTGAGGCAGGAAGATTGCTTGAGCCCAGGAGTTTGAGGTTGCTGTGAGCTAGACTGACGCCAGGGCACTCTAGCTGGGGCAACAAGAGTGAGACTCTGTCTGAAAAAAAAAAAAAGCTTCTTGTTGCTCAATGCATGTGACATCTGGCAATAGCACCAGCTGTTTCACCAAAGGTATACAACTTCCAGCATGATGTCCTGCTAAACTCTGGTGGCATGGCCCTGTAATTTTCATGCCTCACAGTTGTTTGACCTTTTCTATAGTCTTCAGTCTTTATGGCCATTGCTTGCTGCTTGCCCTAGCTTGTGACTTGTCTACCTCTTACACTCCAATATCATATCTTTGACTACAGTCCCTTTCTCCTCAGGTTTCTCTCACTCCCATTATATTTACTCTGTCCCTTAGACCACTTCATTTTCTTCAAATCTATATGTCATTTCCAGTCTTCACTTCCTTTCAAATCTGCACTAGATCCCACAGTCCATGGTTGCACCCACTTTTTGGCAATACTGTTAGTTGCCTTGCTGCTTCATCTTTCCAAAACATCCTCCTAGCACAGAAAGACTTGGGCTAAATTCAGTCAATGTAATTATTTACTTTCTCTGCTTCTATACTTCAGGTACTATGGCTATTCAAGAAAATTGTACTGTATATACATTATGGCTTCTATAAATGAATAGTTCACATCTTTAACAACTATTAATGAAACACTATATGCCATACACTGTACTAGGTACTAAGCATGCAAACATAAAGAAAGTGAATGTCAATTCTAAGAAACGACAGTGAATTAGCCCCGTTTATGCTATCCTGGATTAAGCTTAAGCCTATTATCCAAAGTGAGGCAACACAAGACCAGGAAAAATGGGCTCCACATCTACTCACCATCAAATTGGTTCTGACTGATTAAAACGATGGAGCTCAAATGGTGGCAGTACTCACCAGGGATTCCCGGGGGGGGGGGGAGAACCACATCCTTGGGATATAGCGAGCATTGTGAGGGGGGGAGGGAATACCTCTAACCCTTCTTAGGGAGAGGCAAAGAAATACAATGTAACCAAAATGTCAAAAAAAAAAACTTATCGGGTGGTGGGCAGGTGGGGGTAGGGGAAGAGTGTATACTTACATAATGGGTGTGACAGGCACCACCAGGAGTTTGACATACTTGAAGCTCTGGGAGGGGGGAGGGTTGGCAGGGGCAATATATGTAACCCTAACAATATCTGTACCCCCATAATATAATGAAATAAAATGAAAAATAAAAATAAATAATAAAAAAATAAATAATTTAAAACTCTAAAATTCATTTCATCCTTTGCATCTTCAATATTAATTTCAACTTTTATCTATATCCATATTGTTAATATAATGTCCTTATATAATCTTTTAAAGTGTATTTAATGAGGCTTCTGTAAACAGAATTTTGTATTCTACTTCTTTAAACCACTTTTTGCTCTGGCTATAAGTTTTGTGCATTAAATATTTTCTATTTGGAAATGGATGACAATCACAAAACTGGGGCCCAACTTAAACACAAGATGAGAACCATATCAATTTATTCAGTAAAACATTAAGTCCAGGAAAGTGCTATAATTATGTTAAGGTCATGAAGTTCATTAGTAATAGAATAACACCTAGTCTTTTTCTGTTTAGATTTTTAAAAGTTCTATTACATTGTATTCAGCTTATAAAGTCTGTTAAATAAATATTTAAAAAATACAGTTGACCTTGAACAATGCAAGTTTGAATTGAGTGAGTTCACTCATATAGGAAATTCTTCGTTAAAAGTTATACCTAGTGTACCTGCCTCTCCTGCCTTCCCTGTCACCTCCTCCACCTCTTGTGCCTCTGCCACCCTTAAAACAGCAACACCAACCACTCCTCCTCCTCCTCTTTAGTGTGCTCAACATAAAGATGAGGAGGATAAACACCTTTAGGATGATCCATTTCCACTTATGAATAGCATATATATTTTCTCATCTTTATGATTTTCTTAATAACATTTTCTTTTCTCTAGCTTACTTAATTGTAAGAATATTACATGAAATATGTGTTAATCAACTGTTTATGTGATCGATAAGGCTTCTGGTCAACAGTAAGCTATTAGTAGTTATTTATACATGTAGATTTTCAACTACACCTGGGGGGTGGTTCCCTTAATTCTTGTATTGTTCAAGGGTCAACTGTATTTTGCATAGTTCTTTTGCTTTCAACGTAGTGTCAAATACACACCTTTAAAACACACAAATTAGTGATTATTGCCTTCTTACAAAAGGCAATAGTCCTTTAATAATGCTATCTTAGAGGAATTAAATAATTTTTATTTAGAAGAGCAATGGAAACTTAAGTTTTCAAAGTAAATATTGCTCAAAATTCAGCAGCATATGCACTTCAAATCCTATGCTTTCCACACAGAAAAATGGATTGCTTCTCATTATCTTTAATATTCTGGCATCTACTTTCAGTAACTAAATTGATTTGTAAAATTAAAATTTGTTATTAATGTTTTCATAGTACCATGAATCAGGACTTAGATTTTTTTTTTAGATTTTCTTTTATTTTCTAAAATTCATAGTTAAAGAAAATATTAACAACAACAAAAAGGAAATCTAATAGATGAAATAGCATTCATTTCCAGAGTAAAACTTAAACTTCTCAGCTTTGTCTAGAAGTGACTTCACAACTAGGCCTTGGTCCATCCTTTAGCCTTTTGCTCCTTTTTACTTTTATTTTTTTTGAGACAGACTCTCGCTCTGTTGCCTGGGCTAGAGTGCAGTGGCATCATCATAGCTCACTGCAACCTCAAGCTCCTAGGACCAAGCAATTCTCCTACCTCAGTCTTTCTAGTAGTTGGGACTACTGGCACATGCCACCATGCCTGGCTAATTTTTCTTTTTTCTTTTTTTTTTGTAGAGATGGGTCTTGCTCTTGCTCAGGCTCGTCTCTAACTCCTGTTCTCAAACAATCCTCCTACCTCTGCTTCCCAGAATTCTAGGATTACAGGCATGAGCCACTAGACCTGATTGGCCTCTTTAGCTCCCTTTTGTGGCATCTCAATGCCTTGGCAAATGCTGTTCCTGAATTGTTTTACCTCTTTTCACTCTGGAAAATTCCTACCCATCCATCCTTCATGTTCCAATTTGCTACAATTCCATGCTATTTTCTGGCAGAATTGATCAATCTTATACCTTGTAGGCATGTATTTAAAAAATACAGCTAACTTTAAGGAGTATACTTAGTATTTCACATGATTTATTTCATTCAATCTTCACAATCACACTGTAAGGTAGTTATTTATAACCCCATTTTATAGAAGAGATGCTTAGCTGATGCTTAGCAAATAATGTACATGTTACACTGAAGTATTTGTGTTCATGTGCACAAGTCTATGCTTGTCTAGCTTGATCCAAAGGTAACATGTGTTTTAACTAGAGAATTGAACAGAAGGCATGGTTTTGTGCAACTCTCTAAGAATTATATTTCACATAGTACAAATTTTTACAAATATTGGAAAGCAGAAGGTTCAAAGTTATAACCTTTCTAAGAGTCTGGTGTTACTAAGGATAGAACCACATGACATGAAAATCATTTGAAGTGGAAGGGAATATTTATAGTATACAAACTGTGATTAACTAATAAAGAACCATAGCAGAATGGGCAGCTACCATGTCTCTACCCATTGGGAGAGAATAAAAGTTTCTCAAAATACAGTTCTATAGACAGTTGAAAACTTGGAAAAAAACATTTGTATCTCCAAATTTCTGTGTTATAGAACATGAGCATAATTTTAGCTTGGAAAAGTTCTACAGTAGTTATCAATTATCCTTATCAATGGAGTGGGAAAAACCCCTCGATATAAACCCACAGAATAACTATAAGAATTACAGAAATGTATTATACTTGTGCAGAAAAAGAGCAAACATGTAAAACCACATGCATGATAACAAAGTACATTAAAATATAAATGAAATAATGACCAGCTGGTCTTAGATATTTGAGTTAAACACTATCCAGTTTTCCTCATACCATGAAAAAAAAATCATGCTTATCTCCATATGTCATTTTCTCTGTTTAATTACAGAGAAATAATTACAGAGAAATTAATTAAATAAACACTACTTTGAAATGGAAACAAAAAATATGAAGAGGGTAAGCACTGTCATAATTTGGGAGGGAAAAGCAAAACAATGAATGAATAGATTCAAGCAAATTAATAAACTTTCCTCAAAATGAATACCATTGTAGGAATAATTATGGATGCTTTCTTGGTAAATGGTCTGTTGTGTGTGCGTAGATGATATCAAGTGGGACAATTGTCTTTGAGTTCCAACTGTAGAAGCCCAGAATAGATTCACAGTGGCAAGAGGTGGTAACCATTCTCCAACATTAGCAGAGTGACCACTTAATATTTCTTCCTATAGAGAAACCTCTCCAAGGTTATTCAGTAAAAGAAGCACTGCTGAAATAAAAATTAAAGTATTTCTGTTTAGGAAACTCCATGAAACTGAAGTGATGTATCAATAATCTATATTGGGGAAACTGGGATTCATCACATACAGATGTCTGTTCAGTAGGAAAGGGTCATTTTAATTTTAAAAATGCAGCATTGCTATACACTGAGTGAATATTTACAGTTATTTTCAATAACAAGTCAAGTCTAATATATAACACAGCCTGCTAAAGGTAAAAAAAAAAAATCCACTTCTGCAACTTCTTTCTTTCTAGCCTCTGCAAAATTGTAGATGCTACATTGTGTTTACAATGAGTCACCTAACCAATCAGTTGTGCTTTTGAATTTCAATTGTGAGATGGAAAACCAAGGAGCCAGAATGGTTTTCTACATTCTACATTTAAGAAAGAGAGAGAGAGAAAAAAAAAATAAAAAGGTGGGGAAAAAAAGAAGCGATAACACGCAGAACAGTGGTATTTGGATTGTCAGCATCCTATACACACCCAGAAAGTGGAGACCTGGCTAGAGCAGCTGAATAAAGGAAAGAACACCTCTCCTGCTGCACTTCAATCACAATTTAGTCTACTCAGAATAAGAGAGAATAGTGATTTTCTCAAGTGGCCAATTATTCCAGCAATAAAGAAGCCATGCTTTACAATGTTAGCCTTAGAGCAAAAGTAAATTCAAGTTTTACACTTTCTTCCCAATCACTGTCACTGTATATCAAATACAAAGACATGATATTTGCCCTGTATTAAGGATAAATTTGCAAGAAAATGTTATTAGAAACAAGGTATTTGATTGCATATTTAGATGATCAAAACAAAAAATCCTTAAGGGTATGCATTGGAATTACCAATATGTATGATTTACATTTTATGTTTGAACTTTTCTGTGTAGGTAACATAAATGCTGTTAAACGTGTTAATTTTCTAGCACCTGTTCAGCAGCTTTAACAAACAATTCTCTTATTGACTTAAATGCACGAGAAACATCAACATAAAATGCTAAGACCATGGCATTTCACTTTTTCTGACCTCATTCACATATTAGACTCTTACTTCATCCTCCATCCGCTCATACTCTGTCTTCTCTGCTTGACAAGTACTGTTTTAGTAATTATTATTTGCCTACTTTGTTGCTCCAACCTCAGTATTTTTCCCTTTTGGTCTGGAAAAGCCTCAGCTATTTTGATAACAGACTTTTTGGCAGGCCACAGAGTCTCTTGTGCTGTGCTCTGTTCCCAGAGGCTGCCCTAATTGATCAAGACTTGATACTGTGGAGGAGTGTTCTCCACAGCTCATTCTTTAAAGTACAGAACCTACATTAATGAGTCACCTGAGAAATAAAGTTAAGAGGTTAGAAAACAGATTAAGATACTAGAGAAAACATTCAGCATTTCATTTTAAATTTCTTATTCCTAATTTCTTTTATATATTTTGAAGTTCACGTAAAAAGGACACAATGAATTAAAAAAAAAAAGGCCCTAACTTGCAACTATGCTGCTGGTATAACTCTATATTAGGACTGTTTGAGAGATCCTGATATAGTTAAATTTGGTCAGGGAGAAACAGGCCAACTCTGGACCTTGGATGTCCTTAGATTGACTTACAGTTTTGGCAAAGAAGTATTGAGCTTTGAAAGGCTATAAGCAGAAGTGAGAATATGATCAAAGATTTTGTTATTCTTGTTGGAATTTTTTAGAAATAATATTTCTGATAGTTTGAAAGGTATTTGGGAAAGATAGAAGATTAAAGGAAGGAGACTTGCCAAGAGATTATTAAATTAACCCATAGGGGAGTTGATGGCTTTAACTATAAAGGATAAGGCCAGGAATTGACAAGAAAAAAATGGATGGAAGAAATGCCAAAAAGTAGAACTTATAGGACATGCTGGGACTGGGGGCAGGGGTTATGATTGTAAGCTTTATGGCTTGGGTGCATGGGTAGATAAGTATTCATCAGAGTAAGGGGAAAAAAGCTAAGGTAGATGAGCAGGCTGAGGTAGAAAGCAGTAAAATTGGCTTTTGCAGGTTGAGCTTAAAATTATTATTCATTCATCAAATATTTAGTGTCTACTATATGCCAGGAACCACTATGAGTGATGAGGATGCAGTTTAGAAAAAGAATCCATGATCCCATGGCCCTTTAGTCTAGTATGGGTAAAATGACAATAACAAAGAAGTGTATTGATAAACCAATTATTTTTAAGGAGTGATATAATCCATAAAAATAAAACAATGGCATAAAAAAGAGCAACTTGGAGGGATCCTATTTTTCAATAGGTGATCAGGAAATGCCTGTCTTAAGAGCTGATATTTGATGCTGCATTACAAAAAGAAAACCTGAAAAGAAACACCTAAAGGGAGAGCATTGCTGGCACTGAGGATGAGAACCAGCTGACTGTCTTTGAAATCCAGGAGTTTAGTAATCAAGGAAGGAAAGATAAAATATAAAGTCAGAGATGCAGGCAGGTTTTCACAGTTTGTCAGATCTCAAAATCAGTTGGCTAGAAGACTTTGGACCTCAGGAGAGAAGACTGGGATATAGATAGAAATATGGGCATCATCTGTCTAAAGGTGATATTTGAAACTATGGGAAAGAATGAGAACATATGAAAAGACAAGAATACAAAGAAAGGAACATGAGGAAAGTTAACATTTAACAGGTGATCAAAAAAAGAAAATCAATGGAGATTTAAAAAAAAGTGGTCATAAAATTAGGAAGGTGAAACAAAGACTATAATGTCTTAGATTAAAATAAAGATTATTTTAATTTAGATTTCAATAAAAAGAGTGATTAACAGAGATAAATGCCATGGATAACAGGACAAAAATGTTTCTAACACAAAATGGCAATGAAGATCATTGGTGAATTTTTCTTATAAAGTTTACTTGGAAAAAATCTAGCTGTAGTAGAGTGAACAGGAACATCTGAACACAATAGAGTAAAAAGCAATTTAAAATGGAAAAGTAGCCACAGCCATTAAAGACTTTTTCCAAAGCATTTGTTTTAGAGGAGAGAAAAATTGAACTGGGAGCATTTTTTTAAATAAAAATGTGAATATATTAATACATTATATGTTTTAAGGAAGGAGTTAGTAGAATCAAAAAGTCAGAAGAGGAAATAAACAATAATCACCAGGCCCAGCAAAATTTCGAAGGATCAGATCATCCCCTACAATTGGAGGGAATGGCTTTGAATATGAAACTTTTTTTTTTCAAGTCTGTAGCCATTTAAGTCTGTAGCCAAGTCTGTATCATTAAACGATCACATACTATACATATCCATGAAATCTTTCCTTAAAAGGCCACTTATTGGCCATACGTTATGGTTAGCCAATTTCAAAATTTTAGTTTTTCATATTTTTAGCACAAAAATGGTTTTAGCATACATCCAAAATCTTATTTACTTTACTCCAATACAAAAAAAGCTTCTTTTTAAATCCCTAGAAGTTTCTCTAAAAGCATTGTTTTAAGTGCTAAAATTGACAAAAACACCAGAAAGTGGTAAGAATAAGTGTTTACCTGATCCAAATCTCAACCCTTAAATACACTATTCGAATAAAGGGAATAAAGAATAAATTCATAGAAATACAGTATCTAGGAGTTAAGGGAATTTATATCTATTAAAATTTTGCTATTGCTTTTAGTTAATGAAAAACAGGAAAAGTTGACTGCTTATTGGAGTCTTGGCCTCAAAAGTTCTAGATATTGCTGGTCTTACTAGACTCAAGATCCTCTTGAGTCTTATTGTTCAACAACCTCCCAACTTGTCATTTTCCTGATTTTTTTCCAAATCTAATCTTTTAAGTTTTAGAAGCCATGATGCTTTGGAGTTTATGGTCCTTGCTTACTTATGGTACATGTATTATAAATCTGCTAGGGTCACTCAATACTAGTCAGAGTATATTTTAGAAAAGTTCACTGATATCAGATAGGACTTAATATCTTTTGTATAAAGGTCTTAAAAAGTCAGTACATTGTTCTTTTCCTTTTGTAGGAATACAAATGATGGAATCTATGAACTTAGCATAATAGTATCAACATACAATATGTAATAGTTTGAATTTTAACTTAATAGAAACTCTTTGAAAATGAATTATAAGAGAACAAGTTTCTTTATAATAACAAACATTTCTGTAGCACCTATGTGCAAACTATTATTTTTAGCAATTTAAAAATATTAACTTATTTGATCAGTGTGATAACAGTATAAGGTATGTATTACTATTATCAATAAAGATGTTGCAACTGAGGTTAAGGAAGGTTAAATAATTTGTCCAACATATCTAGTAAGGACTGTTGGGGCTCAGAAAATTATACCCCCAAGTATAGTGCTTTGGCATGCTGAGTGTTTTGAACTAAAGGAAATTGAAAGGCTTCTGAAATGAGACTCAGAATCTAAATCTCTCTCTGACCTTCTCCTGCCCTGACTCTCCTTTCTTTCCCCAGGCACCAGTAGGGGCTTTCGCTGCAGTTCCCTCATTTATTTAAGGAAAATTCCTCCAGAAGAAATGCAATTGTCTTCCTTCCTTAGGAATTTCAACTGAGGAAAGAAAAGAACTTTCATCTGAGGAATATGAGCCCTTTCAAATTATTAGGCCCAGAGATACATAAAAATGAGACACCAATCATGTCCTATTCCACTGCCCCCCTTTGAGCTATGTATTCATTTCTTGAAACTGCTTGCTATTGCCACAAGTAGGTATAACGTAACCTAATAACACCGCATCAGAAACTATAACCCATACCCTATAGTTTAACAACATATAGCCAATCACTAATCGATGTTACATCTATAAATCAGCTAGAATTTCTGAAAACTTTGTATCAGCCCACTCCCAGTATTTCTGTTTGTTTTTTGTTTTGCCTTTAGAAATATACTTGTAACTGCTGCTAATTGGAGTGTATATTCAGGGCAAGTTGAATCTATGTCCCTGGGGTGCAATCCTCAAGCTTGGCCCAAACAAACAATCTAATTACATTAATTTTGTCACAGTTCCTTCCTTTTAGGTTGACATACCTGGTGTAGTCCTTAAGATTCAGGGTGATTCCCTGTGACCACCCCGCGTTTCTCTCTGAAGGCCGTGCTGAGTACCTGCACACACATTCTGTCTTGAGCCTCCCTGCCTTTGGACAGGAGATTCAGGTAAAGAGCTCTTCAGAGTCTGTTTTTCTGCCTCTGTCTCAGGGTGGTGGTTCAGGTCAAAGTTTCTCTGCCCCTCCCCACAGGGGAGGTTAAAGGATTGGCAGTTAGGTGATTAGGTACTGGTGGTCTCGTTTTACACATAGCATGTGTTAAGAATACTGCAGCTGCGTTCCTATTTTTGAAATTTAGGCTTGATTTTTCATTTGTGACCAACTCTTATTAGTTAAACACTAGCTGGTTTTATGTACAACACTTATGGGGCACCTTCTTACAGTTATCTAGGAAAGTGGACCCACCTAACCCAGATTGGTCATAAGCAACAAAGACAAAAAGAAAATGAGAATCTTTTGAAATACCTAAAATAATTTATTTGCATGTACAATTTAAAAAGTTGGTTTTAGAACCAAACAAATAGGAGATTTATTCACAATGACACCTAAAAATCTTCTAAAAGAAGTTCTGAGAAAACTGTTTTCATTCAGGAGATAAACAAAAGTTATTCATCATTACCACCTGAGGAAATTCTCCAGGTATTTGACTCCCTCCCTGAAACTCCTATTGTGGCAGTCCCAGAGTTACTATGAACTCCTTCTGTTTCTGGGGGCTGCTTGATTCTCAAACCACTCTTTGCTCGATTAAAAAGACCATGCGATGAACAAGATGGGTTTCCAAAATACACCTTTGTTGCCCAGCTGACAAATTGATTAGGGCAATAAAACAGGCAATTAAAAGACTAATAGTCTAAAATGGGAAAATGAATAAAAATAAAACTACTGAGATTATAAATGTGCAGATCCAACAAATTTTTTTCTAAACCAGGACTAATGACTGACACTGATGTTGAAATACTAACATCCAGGGAATTAGCTAAGCAGCATTACAGCTGAGATCACATCCCACATAAGTTAAAATCCTTAATGCTCAAACTACTTGCTTTGGATACCCCCGCCCCCCCCTCAAAAAACAACAAAAGCAAAAACGACCCAAAGAAATAAAGGCAATCTAACCTGTGGTCTCTTGGCTAGGATTCAGTGCCTTTTCTGTGGACTAGGTTTAATTACTGGTCAGGGAACCAGTTCCTTTTGGTTTGATATTTACATAACTTTTGACTTTTTAGGATATTGCTTTTCCACTTAGGAAGGGATCTTTGGTTAAAAAAAAAAAAAAAAGATTCAAAAGCCAGACATCTCAGCTGTCCATCCCAGTTAAAATACAATAATAAGAGATTTAAGAGAAAGGAATTTTGTTTAAAAAAAGAGCTCTATGATCAGAAGTCAGCTTAATTAAAAACTGATATTCAAGCTATATATAGTTTATATAAATCTGATATAAAACAGAGTTGTCTAGTTGGAAAACAGAGACTAAATTAAAAGCTACTTAATCTAAGTGAAATTGCTTGATCCCTTTGTTTCCTTTCTTAAGAATTGTTCTCCCATTTACTTATACTCCTCCACGTTCTTCCTCTTTGCTGTCTTTCTTTCGTACCACATAAAAGGATCTATGGGAGGACATCTAATCACTTAGACACCTTAAGAAATATAGAAGAAGACACCACTGACCCCTTTTTTTGGGGTCATCTGTCTTCCTATATAGTCTAAAAAGTAATGGACAGATTTCTCGCAGATCTAAAACTTTGCTCTCTTTTGTATTGTGTTGCCTGATCTCTTTGGCTTTTGGGGGTACCAAAGATTACTTTGTACTATGAGAGAGAACTTGACCCTGGTGTGTATGCTGACTGGTGAGAGCTGCAGTTTCGGAGGTGGCTCAGGGCAGTTGTTTACAGAAAATGGTTGCTACTACAGGGGGCTACTCATTTCTTTGTGTATTGAAATAAGAAATGTGTGGTTTAAACATTTAGAAACATGTCTTTGCAATGAAGTGCACTGTGAAAACATTGCACACATTTTTCCTCTTTTTGGAGACCCAGAATTTGACGTAAAAGTGGAATCCTTGATCTTTAAAGGTCGAAATGCTCTGCCTTACAACTGCACCTGATTTTTACACATTTAAGTTCTTAAGCCCTAAAAACTGCAAATGCTTTGTTGCCCCTGTTCCTCAAGGGGCTCTGTGGTCCACTAGGAAAACAGAGACGAAATTAACATCTAATACAATTGGTCTTATAAAATTCTATGGTAAATTCCTACAATTTTGTGTTACCTGGACATCCATTTTTAGTCTTCCTCTAACACACCCAAACTCCTTCTTGAAAAAGATTAAATTCTCTCTGTGCATGGAGATGCAAATTGTTACCCAGCTTTCTCTAAAACTCAGTAATGAATTGAGCCATGTGGGAAAAATAAACTTTCACTTGTTCCATTTGCGAAGTCATAGTTTGAATCCAACTGTACTTTTAAACTGGTGAGTTTTACTGGTCTTATGGCTAAAATTCTAAAATTAAAACTATAAAGTCTTTCTGTCTGTCTGTATCTTTGTGTGTACATGTATGTAATCTGTATACTATCTACAAGAATATCATTGACTCAAATAAATGAGTACTCATAAATTAAGTCTAAAGACTTTTCAAGACCATGTGACTTTAGTAATCTTTGGTAAAGATAGTTTAAAAATTGTTGCTAAAATAAAATATAAACATCTTCAGAATTTAATTTAGACATTTTTACACGGGTCCATTGGAAAGGAAGGTTCATACTTTCTCTGCTAGATGTTTTAAGGTCATAAAATTGTTGCTTCTGCAGTACTTTTTTTATACTTGCTTAATTTGTCTGTGAGTTAAATCTGTAAGCGCTGACTGCTATGCTCCTCCAAAGCCCTATGAACATCTTACTACAAGCTTTTTTTTTTTAGTTTTAAGCCTTTTAATTATGAAGTCTAGACAGGTGATCATGGTAATACCTAGGGACAACACTCGGATCCCCATCCTCCCTAGTCCAGCTGTGTCTCTTGGCCATGCTGGGAGAGATTAGATTCTCCTGGCATTGTCTTCACAGCTCTGCCCTTTGTTGTAGACGCTGCTTCTGGCACATAATTAAAATTGCTTAATTTCTAGATTTTTCACTAAAAAGGGATAGTAATAGTTATTGTAATTAATGTATTCATTAAAACTACTAGATATGAAAAAAACGATTCCATATGCAAAGTGTTAAAACTGCCCTTTACAAATTAATAAAGCGGTGCAAGGCAAGAGCTGTGGTAAGGGCCTTTGCAAAGGCATAAGTATATCTAAAAATAATGATAATAATAATAACCAGCTGCTGTCCCCACTTTACTTTCCAATAATTGCAACTCAGGAGTCACATAGCTGATGGTCATAAAGATTCTTAAATTTCTGCATAGATAACATCACCCTTGTGAAAGGAAGGTTAGTTTCTGAGTTATCTTCCAGGCCCTACCTTCTGGTGGAACAGCTGGCCCACCCAGAACAGTGGCCCATAGCAAGGAACTGACTCAACTGGTATTGCCACTCCCACCCAAGAACTGACTCAGCAAAGAACACAATTTCTATCCCCCTGCGGTTCTGTCATGAACAGAGCCAACTGGCAGACCCAATTACCTGGCCTTTTGCCTGGGAAACTATCTTTAAAAACCCTCTCTCCCCACATTTTTGGGGAGATGGGTTTGAGAAATACCTCCCATCTGATTGCATGTTGTCTGCAATATAAAACTCTTTCTTTGCTGTAAACCCTGCTCTCAGTGTATTGGCTTCTTCTTGAGCAGTGGGCACTGTACTTGATTGGACTGTAAGAGAGACAAAGGAAAGTAGGATGTGTATTTGATGAGAAAGGCTATACAAAGACATGGGAATGTAGTTTTTATTAAAAGGAAAGTAATTTTGCCTAGCTTAGAGGTTCTAAGGATTGTTTTAAATTGAAGGAATAAAAAGAATGATAGATAAAACTGAATGTATATAGAAAGTTGGGGAAAGAAAATGAAAGGAAATAGAAAAAAATAGTAAAAAGTTATAAAATGTTTATGGAAATCTTAACTATAGCCCAAACTGATTAAGATCGAATGGATTTGTTTACAAGATCTTATTAAAATTAGCGTCAGCATTAACAATACACTCATGCAAAGATAGAATTTGATTTTTGCTTTTGAAGAAGATTTTCATGTAGTGTTAATAACAGATAGTGAAAGATTTTTGTTTAGCTTTTGAGTAAACTGCAAAAAATAACAATTAAAAATAAAAAGAGGAGCGAGGTGTAGAGAAATATTTTATTTGCCTAATGGTTTCTTTATTAGGTCTTATGATGGTTTGGGAAACTGAGTCTCTATCAAAGAGTAAAGGTTTTTATTTTTTGAAATATTTGAATTATCACTGGCTAAATGAATCATTATTGTTTTACAGTGATCTATGATGCTATTTTGAGCAAGTGTTTTAAACCTTTGATATTTGACAAATTTTCCAAAATCAAAATTTCCAACTCTAAGTTCAATCATTTTTACCACAAAGTAACTACTTGTATATTAGGATCCCTGGAAGTTCAAGAGAGATATATTAGGCTTATTTTATATGTTAAAATCATATATGAAGCATTGTAAAATATGAAATGGTGTTTAACTTTCTTTGGGTTATATTTGTATAAATGTGTTATTAATATTTGTTCCAAAATTATATGAGATTCTTAAAATTCTGATATGTATTAGCATATGTTACCAGTAATAAGTATGGTTATTATGTTACATTGTTATATGTCACAGAAATAACCAAACTTTCTAGATAATTGTGTCTTTAACTGTGGCTATTCTAAGATCTTGTAATCTACACACAATTATTGTTTTACTTTGATTCTTCTCAAAAAAGGGTTTATAGTCAGCTATGTCTAAAATTTGCTGCTTCTTTAAGGAAATTTATGGAAAGGACTTTGAAATATACTCTCGAATATAGGTTTCCGATAACTTTGGTGATAACATCATTTGAATAGAAACATAAAACTTTCATGATCCTAATTTAAAAAAATAAAAACTGATGTATTCATGAAGATTGCTAATCCAACATCAAGTGGAACAAGAATTAGTTACATGGGACTAAACTAATAGAGGAATGAAATAATTTTTTTAGGGAAAACAGATTCCAAAAAACATGGAAGGATTGGTTTTAGTTGGAAGGGGCAACCTTCTGTAATTTTGTAGGAAGGAGAATAGTTACATAGATATAGACATGTTTATAGGTTTTGTAGTAGAAAGGTAAGGGAATTCATATACAGCCATGTGTTTTCCCTGTGTAGTAAACAATAATTTTGGAATACTTGTGAAACACCCAAGGTCCCCATGGAGACTACAGCCAGTAGGTAGAATTCAGGAGGAAGGACTGGGGAGGAAACAGGAAGGTGAGCCCCACTAGAACAGTGTTTTCTTTCTTTCTTTCTTTCTTTCTTTCTTTCTTTCTTTCTTTCTTTCTTTCTTTCTTTCTTTCTTTCTTTCTTTCTTTCCTTTCTTTCTTTCTTTTTTTCTTTCTTTCTTTCTTTCTTTCTTTCTTTTCTTTCTTTCATACAATTTTCTTTTTAGTTATAATACTTATGTGCATTGTATTTCCACTATGTGTCTCTCATTGATTTAGTTCTTCTGAGAAAACTAAATTCTTGATAGTCTGAAGACTAGGTAGGATTAAACAAGCGACAGGAGTCACAGATCAATGGCTTTGACAGGATTATCCAGGAATGAGCCTTCTTGGTGATGAGGGACATCTTGACACTCAAATTTTGATTATCAATGCTTTCAAGAAGAAAGATTTTTGATCAAAAGTGGGAAAAGGGGAAAAATAAGAATGCTCATCTGAGGAATAAAATGAGATAGCAACATAATTTAAAACAAAAAATTAAATTAAAAAAAATGAGACAGCAGTCATGCCCTACTCCTCCACCCTCCTTTGAGCTATGTGTTAATCTCTTGAAACCACTTGCTATTGCCACAAGTAGGTAGAAAGAACCTAATATTGCCACACCAGAAACTATAACCCACACCCTATAGCTTAATAATGTATAGCCAATCACTAATCAATGTTATTTCTTTAAACCAATGAGAATTCCTAACAAACAACTTTGTGTTAGACCACTCCTTGCCTTGTCTTTTTACATTTAAAAATCCAGTTGTAACTGCTGTTAATTGGAGTGTATATTGGGCATTCTTGAATCTATTCAGAGCAACTTGAATCTATTCTCCTGAGTTGCAATCCTATCCTCAATCTTGGCCCAAATAAACTCTCTACTTAAATTTACTTTGCCTGGGCTTCTTCCTTTTATGTCAACAGAACAAATAATCAGGAAAGATTAACCACTTGAGAAGCAAATAAAGTCATCATCATGCCTAGACAGACTTTTCATCTATCCTTCTATGGGCAGTTCCAAGGGATTACCTGGGAGACTTTATCTGCCTAAGACAACAACTTTTTTTATAGCAATGTTCTACCCTTCACCTTCCTGCCATCTCCCTCAGAGTGCAGAGAAACTTTGTCCCAGGCCATTGTTATATGGGCTCATTCATTTCCCCCCAAATAATTTATTACCCTTCACAATTGCCAACCCCCACACCCCCATTTCCCTTTCTTCTATCAAGAGGGTAGATAAGCCTCAACCATATGGGCCTTCTTTGAGTCTCATATTTTATATGGTTCCTATGCTCATGCATGTTAATAAGTTTGTATGTCTTTTTCTCCTATTAATCTGTCTATTGTCGGTTTATTTCAGTAACCTTCAGAGAAGGTGGAAGAGAAGATTTCCCTTTGTTCCGATGGCACCAAGATTCACTCTCTGATAATCTGGTTCTAAAAATTGGTGTACTTCCTAGTGTACTATGCTGAGTCTTTTTTTAAACAAGGCAACTAATCCCTTAGGAAGTAGCAGGGAGAAGCCTTGAATGAGGAGCTTCCTGTGGCTGGACTAGGGAAACCTGACTAAAGCTCCATATTTCACTTTTCCTTGGGGGTTCTCAAAGACAAAGAAAAAGAAAAAAAAATCATTGTCATGATCCCTGATGACAATGTAGGAGACAAAAATATGTCACCCCAAAATGAAATGTTGAAGATCAGAATATGACACTCCAAAATATGATTCTAGGAGACCAGAATATGCTAGTTCAAAATATGCCCCTTTGGGATCAGGATTATTTTGAGCTGATTATTTTGAGAAACTGCAAGCACAGGAGAAGCTTTGTAAACAGAGTAGAAGTTGCCCTTTTCTAAAGAAAATTTACATCTGCAGGAAATGCATCTCAATTCTAAGTGTTTCTCCCTCTCTTTTCAGGAAGAGAAAAATGACTAAATCACTGTAAACTCTTACCCACGAAGAAGGCACTGCCTAACACACCTTATCCTTGTTAACTCTACTTTCCTGGTCACTCCCCCATTACTGCCCCCCACAACATCCTTCCTCTTTCAGTGGAAGACTGTGTTTAAGCCTGAACTCAAAGCCACCACTTTGAGATTTAGTCATTCCCTGTCTATCTCCCACATATACGTGAGGCATACACGTTAATAAACTTGTTTTATTTTCTCTTGTTAATCTGTTTTTGGTTACAGGAGTCTGTCCCAACTAAAAACTGTGAAGGGTAGAGAGAAATATTTTTTTTCTACTCTACAGCAACAATGGCATGTTCTTTCCTGTCTAAAGCTCTCCCCAAACATAACAGAATTAAACCTTTCTCTGCTTCTACTTAGTATAGCCAAAGTAGGCTAACATTTTAAAATATGATTTATAATGTCACCCATTAAAAAAAGGAAATTAAAAGGAAAACAAATTCAAGTAACATAAAATGATAAATTAAAAAATCTACATATCTGATTCAACAATGACTGATTAGCTTACCATGCTTATAGATCTTGTTGCATCCTATATTTATTTCCTTAACTTGTTTCTAACTCCAAAGAACTCTAAGCCTTCCCAAATACCCACTGTACTACTTCACTAAAGGGTTATATTGATGGGTACCAATTCATTACTTTAATTTATCAATTGACTATTTATGGCCTCTTAAGAAAATAAAAACAGGAGATTCTCCTCTATCATTCACTTAAGAAGCTCCATTCAGTTTCTATGTAGGTTTTGAGAGACACTTGACTGGTAGGACTATAACCATTTGAAATAGTACCATCTACCTAAATTGTGTTTTGTTCACAATATAATAAAATAATAAACAGTAATCATACCAGAAGTATTATATATGTATAGTAATAGCAAAGTTTTCCTGTTAAAACTATTTCCACAGTGAAGTGAGAACTTATATTTAGAATTTTCCTTTTCCTATTTATATGTTCTCAGTTAAAAAAAAAACTCAAGTAGTAATTTTCTGAAGAAAGTAGTCACTTAGCATTTATAATCAGAAAGCAAAAATTACATCTACTAATGAATGTGTTGTATTTTTATTAAATTTGTTCTATAAAAATATTTTATAATAAAGTCTGTAGAAATGTAGAAAAATCTATGAACTACATCAGGTAAGTTAAAATAATGGGACATCTCCATCATTGTCTCTAAGGAATGTGTCACATTATATAATTCTCAATGTATTTTTGCTTCTATAGAATTGCACGAAAGAAGTAACATTTTGGTACCAATTCATTGCCAAGAAATGCAAATTTTCACTATGATTATCTTACTTTTATATCTAACAAGGTGACATTTTACTTTTGCATAGCTTAGCAATGTATTAATATATTCACTTTTGTTTTTTAAATGTACAGATATTTTACAATATTTTAATAATAGAAGAATACAAATAATTTAAAATTCTCAGTGATGCATTAAAATGACCTTCACATTTAGATTTAATATTCTACTGCTTCCAAACAAAAAATCAGAGAGATAGTAAGAGGGGAAATGTGGACAAACTCAAAAATACCCTCCTTTAAAGATAAATGTCAAGGAAACTCGAACTTTTCTGCATAACAATAACACAATGACTTTTAAAGTTTCCTCTGGAATCTCCCTTGTACATTAACTTTATGGTCCTAACTTGATGTACCTTAAAGTGGTTAAGAGTTGTAGGAAAAAACAGAAGTTTTGTTCATAATTTCTCATGTATCCTTAAACTGCTTTAACTTCCTAAGGACAGATTATAGTTATGGGGAATAAGCAGGGCCTCAAACCAGAGCTGGTATTTGTATGTCATGAATCAATATGATTTTTGAAGAGTAAACACATTCTTTATAAGCAGTTGAAAAGAAACTATGCTGACAAGACAGAGAAGGCTTTCCCTTGACTGTTATCAAAGGCAAATGGTATGGATGATACAGGATTTTGTACATTTACTTATTTTTAAAATTTAGAATAAAGAGACCAAAGGGTTGGATATTGAATTTCCAAATCTAAAATGTATAGACTTACTGGTACATGCCATGGAAGGTGGATCTTTTTCAGCTCGGAAGTAACCCTTTTCACACTGACAGACAGAAGTTGCTTCCATGTAAGTTAAACTGTGTGGAGGGCATTTAGAACACTTTGTGTTCCCAGCAAATGCTTTATAAAATCCTGGTCTGCAAGCTGTAAAAATAGGAAAAACAATTTTTAGGCTATTATTGTTACGGTTTTTATTTTTACATGTACAACATATTTTAATTTATGCATACTTTGGATGTCAGAGTTCAGTGTCACACATACACAGAAAAGTCAATATATATTAACATTAATAAATTAAATTAGTAATACAAAGTTAGTAACACAACTATGACATATTTTAACTGAGATCATTAATTTTTAAAAGCATACCTTAAGCATACATATGCACACACACACACACACATACACACACACACACACAAAAATCAGTGCTTTCCTAAGTGTGGGGATGTCCACAATTGGCAATAAGGGAGATGATTTTGTGTAGTTCTGGGGGATGACATTAAATAATTTTAATCATATTGTTCAAAATGCATTTACATTCCACTTCTCTCTCAGTCCTTCTTAGTACTCAAGGAGAAAATCCCAGTTTGGTGCTGGTGTCCTAAACACCTTTCTTAGTGGCTAACTTTTCTTTTGTGCATGCTGTAGCTGTATTTTTTATAGTTTATGTTTGATTCTATAAGATTGTTTATAAATGACCTAGTAATTCATGAGAAGAAAATTTATCAGTTATGTAAAATTACTATTAAGAAGTTGGTAATTCAATATCAATATCAACAGGAAGTTGATGGTACATGAATATAGTCTCTTTTCTAATTTGCTGATAAATTAATAGTATATGGTTAATCAATAGAAAGACTTTATCATCAAAAGATTTTTCTAAAACTATAGAAATTCAGAGTAATGAATAATATATAATTATCACAACTGACATTTTCATAATTAAAATATTCTTTAAAAAGTATTGAATTACTGTATTTAATCTTGACACAGTAGCTATCAGACAATGTATCATAACATATTCAATAAATCAAACATATATATAGTCAATAAAATAATTGTTTTCTATTGAACTACGCAGTTTATATTTAAAGTAGCCTGCTTATAACTTAATTTTGTATAGCAAAACATTGTTACCTTTTATTTATGTACTTTGTTAGCTAAAACAATAATTTAAATAACATTTTATCTGAAGTGTTTTCACCTAATTTGTCACTTCCTTATAGAATCTTCTCAGAATGCTTAGACCATCTCCTAAGATCCTTGGATACATGTAGTAGGTCAGTGATATTCAAATTCTTCCTGAGAATGGCCTGCTAACTGCCCTCTCAGCATTTACTCTTGCCCCCTTTAATCCATTCTGCAGAAAGAGCAATCTTCCAAACCTACTCTAATATAAAGTGCCACATATACACAATTTTAAATTTTGTAGTAGCTACATTAAAAAAGAAACAGCTGAAATTATATTTTAATAACATATTTTCTTTAACCCAATATATCCAAAATATGATTTCAACATATAATCAAGCATTGGAATATTTTACATTCTTTGGACTTAATTTTTTGTTATTATTTTTTGTTCTAAGTGTTTGAAATCCTATAGATATTTTACACTCACAGCACAACTCAATTCAATCTAGCCACATTTCAGGTGACCAATAACCTCACATGGCTAGTGGCTACCATCTTAGATAACTCAGTTTTAAACACAGAAATCTGGTCATTACATTGTTCTGTTTTAAAAACCTTAATGGCTTCCCACCATTTTCATGTTAAAGCTTAAAATATTTACAGTGGATTACAAGGTCATTCAAGAGTTGGCCCTTCTTATCTTCCCAACCATACCAGATAAAAATACTCTTCTCCCATACCCCCTTGGTTAAGGCTTTGCTCTTCTACAGTTTATTCTCAACCTAGCAGTTGATAATCTCTTTAAAACATATGTAACATAACTAGGCTCCGAGCCTTCCAATGGCTTTCCATTCCTCCTAGGGTAAAATTGTTGCCCTGATAAATGCCTACGAGGCATTGCACGATTTTGCTCCCCACCCATTCCATGACCCTGCTTTTTGATTCTTACCTCTTTTTCCTTCAGGTACTCCACTCCAGTCACCCTGACCTTCAGAATCTTGGACAACCAAAGCTGGCTCCAGCCATAAGACCTTTTTAACACTTGTGCTTACCCATGTATCCTCATGGTCTGCTCACTCCCTTACATCAGGTCTTTGTTCACATGTTACTGTATCAATGAAACCTTCCCTGATTCCCTTTTTGAAATTGCTACTCCTGCTGCACCCCACCACAATATTCCATATTGTGCTTCCCTCTCTAAAGGATTTCACAAAATCTGACACAGGACATATTTAATTTTTTAAACCATTCCCTATTAGAATGTATGCTTTATTAATTTCCATGAATTGCTATGCTCTTTCTCCCACTTTAAGCCTTTTCCACTGTTGAAAAGATCTCCTCTCTATCCTCATTCCATGATCCACTTATCTTGCTAACTCCCATGACCCACTCATTTTTTAGGTCTCACTTGTTTTAGAGGGGCATTATGACATCCTATATTTAAATTAGGTTTATTGTAGGCAGCATATATCTTGGTCTTGTTTTTTTTTTTAATACAATTTGACAATCTCTGCTTTTAACTGGGGTGATTAGATTATTTATATTTAATGTGATTACTGATATGGTTTAAGTCTACCTTGCTATTTGCTTTGCATTTTTTCCTTCTGTTCTTTGTTTTATTTTCCTCTTTTTCTGTGTTATTTTAGAAACATTCCATACTTTTTATGATCTCTTTTATCTCTTTTGTTGTGTTATTTGTTTATTAGCAAAATTCAGGTGAACACTCTGCAGCTCTTTGGAAATCTTTTTCAGAGCAGCATTCTTCTCACTCATACTTTGTCTTATAAAATCTAGCTGCTTTTGTCTCACTGGAGTCTCAGATTTGTCTTTTCAATCCAAAGTCCATAGAGGGAGTCTACAGATTTTATCAGGGTGCTTTCTCCCTGTTCTATGGCCTAGACATTCTCTCAAGATAGCATTAATAAGTTGGGACAATTGTGGGGCTCTCTTCTTTTATTTGCCATCTCTCAGTTATTTGATCTCATATCTTAAAATGACTTTTTAAAATCTTTTTCATGGATTTTCTTGGTTTATCTCAGACATTAGATGCTATTCCTTCTTGCCCACAAGTAAAAATCAAACTGTTTGAGTCATCCTAAATTCTTGTTTTTCTGTTTTTATCTTTCGCTCCCTTCTATAATGTTCTTCTATCTACTATACCTAATTTCTCCAAGATCCGTTTTAAAAACTTATTTCAATGTACAATGCCATATTACTACCATCTTCTAGAATTCCTGAGGTGAAAGAAACACACAATACCAAGGGTTGCTGAGAATATAGAGCATTATTAACTCTCATAATCCTGGAGGAATTTAAATTGGTGCTATCACTTATAATAGATATTGTTTGGCAGCATCTACTATAGATGAACATGGGAATACCATCAGGCATAACAGTTCCACTCCTCAGCATATACTCAACAGAAAAGCACAAGGTGAAAGTGGCTTCTCTTCCTGTAGGCATTCATACTATGTTCCATTGCTATGTGAGTTATCATTCTTCATTTGATTTTCATTTTCTGAAATTTTGTTGACATATTGATTTTTCTCACCTGACATATTTTCTTTTCCCTTTATCCTTTGCTTTATGCCTATCAAAGTAAATCTTTTATATACCCTTACTCTTATTAGTGAAGTGTTCATAGGGAATTGAAGATGAACTTATATGTTTAATCAACTATGTTTAACACAAAGCCCGTATCTTCCTAAATTTCTGATTATAAAAGCATATATAATCAGTTGGGAATAACTGAATTATAAACAATACTTATTCATGAAAGATGAGTGAAATTATTTCTAGATTTTCTGTTGTCATGCACTTACTGATAAAAGTAGTAAGAATGCTAGAAGACTGTATACAACGTGATTTAGAAATGGTAGATATATAAAATATAGCACATAAATATTCTCACAAAATTATATAGTAAATGATCTAAATTAAAATTAAATCTAAATTAAAACATAGTTTTCTATTTCAAAAATATGTTTATAATTTGAAGAACCTTAAGTGATTGTGTAAAATAACAATGACAGATATCATACATATAAAAGTCAAAGTAAATTTTTACAAAAAAATATTAAAGAGGAAAGTATTAAAGGCACACTCAATATTAGTGTAGTGATGGAAATATTGCTAATACTAATGAAGTATATATGTTACAATACAATTTTCCTTATAGATGTTTGAAATTTCATCATCCCCAGAAAACTGAAATGAGTATTGACTGAAATACAGTGGAAGAGTACTTTAAGTCACACACACACACACACACACAGAGTATATCTCTGCTAAAACAAAATCAAGAAATGAATACCCTGTTCTACACACGCTTTATTTTAAACATTGAATGGTTAGGCCATATGTTGCTAGCAATGTTTTTTAGGCTTATTCTTATTATCAGAGAACTAGAAGACAAAGAAAGACAAAGAACCATGAGAAATCCTAGTGGGCATATCATGCTGTGCAGTTCTCACCATTTGATGAAATATTAAATTGCATCTTGTGTGATAGGAACTGATATTAATATAATTGACTGCCTCTCCCTCATTGGTGTTCAATAGTCTTTAAGTTTAAATAAACCCGAATGACTTATCAGTAAAATATGTGACCTGCATTATTTCTCAAGATAATAAAATTCATAAAAGAAATATAAGAAATTGGCAAAGACAGTGTTCTCCTAGATTGTGTTGTGCAATAAATTTTGTTGTCATATAATTAAAGAAGGCAGAGAAGATAAAGAAATTTAAAAATAAAAATATTAAAAAATAACCCTAAACCTTAAGGGTAAATAAGCATACAGGAGAGATATTTTGTTTCTTCAGAATAACCTACTAATAATAAACAGGGATATACACACACACTTCCATAGGGTTTGTGGAAAAACAGAATTAAAAGATAAAAATAAAAAACACAAACTTTTTTCTCAACATAAGCTTCTTTAAATTCAAGACAGTTTTGTAAGTGATAATTCCAGCTACTTAATCCATTCCTAAAGAACAGAAGGTTCTAGGAATTTAACCATGTCAATGAGTCTTTTTTTTACATTATTAACTGAAGAAAAATGGGTACCCTTTATGGATTTTTTTTAAAGATTAGGAAACAAAAAGATGTCAGAAGGAGTCAAATCAGAACTGTAAGGTGGATACCTAATGCTTTCCCTCTGAAACTCCCACAAAATTGCCCTTCTTTAATAAGAGGAATGAGAAGGAGAATTGTTGTGGTAGAGAGGGACTTTTTGGTAAAGCTTTCCTGGATGTTTTTCTGCTAAAATTTTGGCTAACTTTCTCAAAACACTGTCAATCATAAGCAGATGGTATTGTTCTTAGGCTTTGCGGAAAGAAAGCTAATGTAAACTGCTAATTTCTTTGGAGTACTGTCCCTATAAACTTTTCATAAAGCTCTGATAATTTCACTATTCTTCCACCCAAGATTTCTCATAAATTTGATGTTTGTTCTTGCTTCAATTTTAGAAATTCACATTGCCCCAATAAAGGCTCTTTTCCACCTGATATCTTATCTTTCTTGGTGCTTCAAACTAGATGCTGTCCAGACATGTTAATAAGTTAGTACACATTTATTTAGGTACAAAGCAATTTTGAAATACATGTATAGTTTTTTTCATAATATGCACTTTTCACGAACCTTTGGAAGATCTCTCATGAATATACATACACACTATACACATATACACACACTGACAAATCCAGGTGAGTTGTTATTAATAAGCATAAAGTGAATGTGTTAGATTAGTTTTATCTTCTACCACCTTTTCTCATTTACAGATTCATAATTTGTATGTTAAAGATAATCTGAAGAAAGTACATTCATTCAAGAGATGGACAAGTGTCAAGAACAGGACATTATTTGGAAAATAAAGTCATAAACACTTTCATAGTCTGAGGCTGGTGACAAACAAAGTTAAAATTCTAAAGCTGTTTATAGTGTGAGAATAAAGTATACATTTCTATTCTTGATGTTAAGGTAAGGTATGGAGACCAAGGTTTATATCAATAGTTTTTTAGGATTAGGCCAAATTTTTATTTTTTAATTGCCATTTTGAATATAATCTGGTAATAATATGGCACAAGACAAAATGCTAACCATATTGTTTCTATAAATAAATATCACTCTTTAAGTGTTCCAACATTCTTCTAATGTGATTTATTTATTTATGTTTTTGGTAGAGACTGGGTCTCACTCTTGCTCAGGCTGGTCTCAAACTCCTGAGCTCAAGTGATCCTCCTGCCTTGGCCTCCCAGAGTGCTAGGATTACAGGTGTGAGCCACCATGGCTGGTCCTAATGTGATTTTTAGTTAATTTTATCTTCCTAGGTTTATTTTGGTCAACCATACTTAAGCCCACATTAATACTATTTTCTTCACATTTAGCACTAATTTTATTAATAAAAAATGTGATGGTAAATATATTTATCACCTTATTCTCAAATATCATAAAATGAGGTACTATTTAGCTTTTTATCCCCTAAGCAGAGATTCTTGTTCTTATTTCACTATTTTTTCTAAATATCTAATAATGACAGTTTCTTACTTTTCTTTCCTTATTCCTTTCTTGCATGCTCCAAAAACCAACATGAATTTACTTTTATGAATAAATAAAAATATATTCAAAGAGAAAACACCCAGTGTTTCACTCTAAGATATATTAGAAATAATAGCTCTGGAAAACCATTTATAATTATTGAGCATTCGGAATGAACCAGGTGTTTTGCTAAGAACTTTGCATGCGACTTATAAAAATTATCTAAAATAATAATAAAGAATGTGGCCTTTGAAACTAGATTACATGGATTTGACTTCTGTATTTTACTAGATTTGTCATGTCAGCTAACTTTTCTGTGCATCAGTTTCTCATCTGTAAAATCTGTGCTATAGACTGTGTGTGTCCCCCCCAAATTTGAACGTTGAAGCCTAAATTCCCAATATGATGGTATTTGAAGGTAGGGACTTTAGGCCATAAGGATGGAGCCTTCATGAATGGAATTAGGGCCCTATAAGGGATTGAACAGATCAAGCTCTCTGCTCTCTTACATGTGAGGACACAAGGAGAAGACAGCCATCTGCAAACCAGGAATGATGGAGACACTGAAAATAAAAGCACCTAATTCAGGGGTTGTTGTGAGGGTTTAATAAATGTAACATGTATCGAGTAATCATAAGAATATCTAGCATTTTATTATTTAGATGAGGTAACTGAAGCTAAATGATATTAAGTAATGTGCTGTGGTAGATTGTGTTTTCCAAAAAAATGGCCCCAACAATATCTTCCAAACCATATGTTATTCTGACAATGTCTCATAGACACTCTTTCCACAAAAATGTTAGGTCTATGTTCTCTCCTTTCAAATCCAGCATGCTTGTGACTACAGTTGAGGTGACTTTATGTGACTTCCTAGGCTAGGTCATAAAGGTGACCAAGCTTCTGTCTGCTTCTTTAAGATGCTTACTTTTAGAAACGACCCACTCTGCCAAAAGCAAGGCCAAGCAGCCATGGAGAGGACTATGTGGAGAAGAACTTAGGTTCTTGGCCCACAACTCTGGCTGAGCTCCCAGCTGACAACCAGCACCAATTTGCCAGACAGGGGTGTGAGCGATCTGGAATGTGGATTCTCCAGCTCCCAGTCCGGCCACCTCAGCTGATTCTGCATGGGGAAGAGCTGAGCTATCCTTGCCAACCTTGCTCACATTACAGACTTATGAGCAAAATAAATGATTGGTGTTGTTTTAAGTCACTAAATTTCAGTGTGTTTTCTTATGTAATATTGGGTAACTGGATACTTGCTCAAGGTCATAGGTAAGAGCCAAAAGTTAAGGCTTGGGTCTGTTCTAATCTATAATCTGACTTCTCAAAATACATTAGTTACCCTTTATATTTGGAACACTGTGCTCATTTTGCAATCTAGGGAAGTGATGGAGTGAATAGCAGTTTTAAAGAAATATTGATGATAGCATTTGGATTATAAATAACTGTTATAATAAAAACACTCTTTGGTGGTATTTAATTGACAGATATGGTTTTATCTAATGGTATTATATTCTCTTAGTTATGTTCCTTTTTTGTAAGAGGCAAAACTAATATAGTTTTATTCAGACCATTAAAAATATAAAAATGTATTCCACAACTTATATTTCACAAAATTGTTTTATGTGGCTGCCTCATTTTATGAGAAAGTAAGCAAGACTTATTTTATCTTTCAACTGAGAATAGAAGAATAGAATCATCATTAAATGGATTATACACATGATTTGAACATTTTGACCAAACTCACTCATCACTGCTTAAGGTATCATAAACTCTGCACCTTAGGAAACTTTGACAACCATATCTTCTGATGGCTTAGCAACGAATTTACAATCTGTTCTTCAATCTGACAATTGTGAATACTCCACTGTCATGTATTTGTGGCATTTCTGTAGCTGAATAGTACAGAAACTAATGTAAAAATTATTAAATTATAACTATAAAATTTTTACTGAGCAAGGAAGCGTATGTTTTTATGGAAAGTTATTAAGCATGTTGGTCATCATTATAATAATCACAATTTATTGTTCATTACAAATTTGTGTTTTGCATATTTATTATATTTAAGTCTTATAAAAGCCCAGTTATGTAGGTATTAATATCCTCATTTCACAAATGAGGAAATAAAGGCTCTAATATTTGCTCAAGTTTACAGAGATGATTTATAAGCAAGTCAGTCTCTTTGATTCTTAAGCCCAAACTTCAGTGCTACATGTTGTCATTGTATAAATATATATGTATATACACAAACATGTACATATACATGTATATACATATATAGGGGTGTGTGTATGAGTGTATATGTTTGTGTATGCTTAACATATGAAGTAATTCCTGACAATACTTACTACATCTATGTCTTCCTCTGTAACCTACCATTCTACCATTGTAATTATCATATGTATCCTACATTTTGATACCTATTATTTCTTATTTCATATAAAGACATATGTCTTCTCAACTTCATTGTAAAATACTTAACCTTACAGTATAGACCACTGCATTGGAACAATACTGCAGACAGAGCAGAGGCACAAATATAAGTGTATCATTGTTTTTATACATATTTAATCAATATACTTATTAATCGAAATTATGTGAGAATATTTTAGAATAAAACCTAGCAAAGCAGATGTTCAAAATACTCACTGCTTTTCTTAAAAATTATAAAAGATAATATGATACAATGTGACTTAAAATTTCAACACTTTTATCTAATCCATCTTTCCCATGAGTATGTATTCAGATAATACATGCTCATATTTATCATACAAGCTAAAAATGATTACTTATATCATTGTTTAAATGTTAATGGGTGTTTCCAATGTATTTCTTCCATAAATAGCCCTCTATTTGACAGTAAAACTGTAGTGCTTGAATTTCATAATGATATTTTCAGTTTTATTGTGTGTTCATTATTGCAATTAGGGTTTTTATGTTGAATACCAACTAATGGCTGTACCTTAATAATAGTATTTCATTTACTACCTTTCTATTAACATTTTAAAATAGTTTACCAAAATCTTGCTCTGCATTTCATTGGAATGTTGCATAAGTATTGAATTGAAGTAAACTGGAACAGCATCTTCCATCCAGAACAGGTAGAGTATCTATATTGATTCAGCATGTTTTGAATATGATAGAGTCTCATGGATCACAAGGGCACATCCAAGGGTGAAATGCTGTATGCAGCCACAGCAGACACTCAAGATTCAGGACTTTCAATGCATTGCTCGCAACAACTCTATATGGCTATGTAATCAGCAGAAACTAGGACGTGTAGGTTTTACAGATGTGATATGTCTGATAAGAATTTGGTTTCTTGGTTTGGCTCATATCTAGTTCCCCACACATAGAGCCATTCCATAAAGTAATGCTATCGGTCCAAGCCTGAATTTCTCAATGACGATTTTATACTCAGGCAGATCATCTGTAAGCTGGTGCTTGAATAATCCAATTATAGCAAGCATGAGTTCTGTAAAACCAGTTATAGCATTTCATGAAATGATAATTGTTTCTGTTGGAAAACCTGGAACCATGAACACAGTTTTCTAGTATAGAGCTATAAATCCATCCTATTAATCAGAAGCTGTACACATACAAATTTGTGTAAAACTTTTCTACATATGTTCATGCATATGTAAATATTTTAAACATAGTAGAAGAATTCTTAGCAGAACCTTTTATGCAACTCCAAACTCTCTAGTTAATCTAATTTATATATTTTTATATCATATTTCCTTAAGTTGAGACATACTCTAGTCACTAAGGTAAAATAAGTTATTGGACCAAAGCAATTGCATTATCAACATACACAAAATTCTTTGTCTCTCCTCTGTTCCAATTGCATATTTCAAATCCCTCCATTACACAGGTATTTGATTGTTTACAAGCGGTTTGATTTTTTGACTATCTCAACACCAGAATATGAGCACTTGAGAAAATAAACTATATTTGTATTAAAATTTTCATCTTCTAAAACAGTGCTTAGCACATATTAGGTGTTTATTCATCCTCTAAGACAATGTTAAGCACATATTAGGAGTTTAATAAATATTTACTAAATGAATAACTAACTAAATAAGTGGTCTTTTATATTTTTTGGCTTATAAAACCAAATTTTTTATATTCAATCAATATTGCCAAATTACATTCTGATACAGCTTCAAGGATACAAGAATGCTCGAAAAAGACATGTGGAATTAACATAACATTTTGCTACATCCATATCAAAGAAATATATTCAAATGCTGACTATTTTGGAAGTTATTTGTAAATTGTAATACATACTTTTTTATGTTGAAGCCTGCAATTTTAGAACTTTTGTCTTAAATTGCCATATTGATGAATATATTCAGCTCTTATGTTTGATTACATATTTTAATTTGAATGCATATATAATTTTCATTTCTTGAACCTTTACAAACTAAAGTATTAATATAAAAATAACAGTCCTTTTGCAAGAACTGTTTAGCTAATACTACATTTTCAAGTACAATCACCTTTGATTATTCTCAAGTGGAATTGAATTGTAGTTATTATTCATTCAGCATATAATAGAGAAATAAGGGGTACAGTTTGTTTAAGACCTAGCCTCTTAAGAGATAAGGAGTAAAAATCTCAACCTATTAGATAACATTAGATACTATGAGATTACATAACTCCTAAGTGGTGCAGATAATAAATGTTAGAGTTTCAACAAAAACACATTAATATGGGATGGAGGAGCTTGAATCAGCTTTTTTGCCTAGAGATGGGATACTTTAATTGGATCTTTTCTATGGAAAGTTAGAATGAGGAGAATGAGTAAAAAAGATGTGGAAATGAAAATGAGTATCACAAGTTCTATATACAGAGAGGAAATAAACTTGTATAAAATGAAGAGTAGCTAGTGGGAAAAAGGACAATATAAAGTAGTTTATGGGGGTATTTGTTATAAAGAGTCCTATAAGACAGTCTAAAGAATTTTATATTTATTCTAAAGAAGACAGAAGTTTTTAAACAACATAGAAAAGGTTTATTTAAAGTGAAGTCTGCTGACAGTGTACGAAACATGTTAAAGAGATGTGAGATAAGAAGCAAGGAGACCAAGCAGGAGACCAAGGCATTGATTCAGACAAGAAACACATCAACTAAACAAGAGTGATGGAGGTGAGACCAGGGAAAAGTGGCATTGTAAAGAAAAAGGATTTTTAAAATAGTGTTTCATCAGACTGAGAACAAAGCTCAAGACAAACTTTAAGTGAAGTTTAGACTTAACTATTAAAGATATTTATATATAAATATATTCTTAATGATGTTAACCTTATTTTTTGGGATAGGATTGAGGCTTTTGATACAGGAATCGTAATTCAAGTCCCATTGGTTGAAACATATTGCCTTAGGTAAGTTAATTAACCCTGCAAGACTGAATTTACTCTTCTATAAAATGGAGATGAAAATAGTATCTATTTGTTGGGATGATGGATAATATAATTTATGTAATGCATTTAGCATGGTGCCCAGCTCATTATATGCAACTCCCTAAGGTTGATAAGCCCAAAACATCTCACAATGCCAAGAAAGAAACTCTCCCGTACCCAAAATAGTTAGGAAAATAGCTGTAATGGCTGACCAAATATTCCAATCATGTACAGTCATCCCCCCAGTATATGTGGGGGACTGGTTCCAGGATGCCTGCATATATGAAAATTGGGACATACTCAAGTCAAAAATCAACCCTCCATATACATGGGGTTTCCCTGCTGTGAATACTGTATTTTCATTCTTATTTTGGTTGAGAAAAATAAGTGGAACTGCACTGTTCAAACCCGTGTTGTTCAAGGGCCAACTGTATGTCATAAATGAATTGCCATCTTCCAACAAATAGAATTTAAAATGTATAGCATAATACTATATTCAATAAATACATTCTCTCTTATGTAATCCAAAAAAGGCAATTTAGGATTCAACAAATTTATGTTTTAAGTTTTGTGATGTCTGATTTCATTAAAAAATTCATACTCAATATTTTATTTTTTATATTTCCTCATAGTAAATCAAACAAAAGGAAAACAAACAAAAACAATGGGTTAGGTTTGCTTCGTTCAATAAAGGGAATCCAGAAGAAAGAAGCCTTTCCAACTCAACAGAATAAAGGTGCTTTTTTGAAACAAGTAAATTTAATTTTGTGGTCAGCTAATTGATCAAATGAAGTCCAAGATTTACAACAGTCACAAATTCATAATGCCCAATTTTTATGTGTACTTTTAATGAAAAATGTAAACCTAGGAGATAGTTCTAAAACATATCCAACAAACATTTTGCTCCTGTTCCCTTTATCCTTTGGGAAGATCATATCTTCTAAACCACTTTAATCAACTGATCTTAAAGATTAGTAGGCAAAATGCCTGTTTAACTGAATCCACTTAAAACCTATTCTAGTGTGGTTCCAACCAACAAGTCTGTATTGTATGATATTTATTCAATCAACTCTGCTGAATGCATAAAAAAGTCATTGAGCTATAATTTTTTTTTTCTCCATAATTCCTTTCTATGGACTTGAGTGTCTGTTCTTTTCCTCATGATAATGAAGAATAATTTGTCATAGAAATCTAGGAAGTGCTTATCTATACTAAATTCTCATAAAGTTTGTCCTTTATCAATCTCAAATATAACACAGCATTTAGGGGCAGAGATCGTAGAGCCGGATACCCTTGATTCAAACATTGGCCCAACCACTTATTAACTCTGTGACCTTAGGCAAGCTAGTTATTTAATTTCTCTGTGTCTCATTTATGAAATGGGTATAATAGCACTTACCTTGTAGGGGCATCCTGAGAATATACTAATACTTCTATAGCACTTAGGACCTGGTGTGTGGTAAGGGCTATGTAATGATTCACTTTTACGTAATTTTATATAACCATGTAAAAATCTTTATATTTTTGGAGCCAGGTACATAGGAAATCAATTACTATTTGAAGAATTGATAACTACATCAATATATAAGGTGCATATTTTATAATGTTACTATTCCTTAAATAAAAGAATGTTGCTTTTGATATGGATAAAATTTACTTTTCGAAATACTAGGCTTTTCTAAGTTTAAAATATTCTGTGTTCAGTAAAAAAAATCATTTAGAACACATAATTCTATAACATTTTATCATGTATTTCTCAGCCATAATTTTTCCAAAGCAAAAAATAGGAGTTATGAAAATTTTAATCTACTAGTGACTATAAATACAATCTTATTCCTTATCACTCCTGTTTTACAAATGAGGAGACAGAATTTTGGAATGATAAAGCTCAATCTTCAAAATTACACCTTGGATTAGTTGCTGAGCTGGATTTAGAACTCAAGTCCCCTGACTCCCTGGACTTTGCTTTTTTTTTTTTTTTCCCTCCACATCACAATCATTTCATAGATCTCTATTCATTAAGCATTTCATTATCTTTTTCTGGATCTTTCTCTGATCTCCTTTCTTCTCCTTGGAATATTATAATCAGAACTAGCTGAAGTATTTTTGCCATAGAGACACTATGATTTTGTTCATATTTCATTTAATATGAACAATATTTTGTTAATATTTCATTTCCTGGAAACTCCTCCACCCTTATAAATAATCTGTATTAACATCAAAAATCTTATGTGATCTCCTGTCTCCAGCAGGCAAATCCCCATATGAGTTCCTGTCGCTGTAACTCCAAAATAGATGTTAAATCTTTCTCATTATTAGTATCTCCACTGCTAATAACCAATTCCACATTATCATCATTTCTTGCCTGAATTATCCAATTACTCTTTCTAACGTTGTCTCTACCACCTTAAAAGAGAGTTCTAATACTGCAGTCAGAACAAACTATTAAATATGTAAATGAGCATTTAGGGTCAAAGACTCCAGAGTAAAGTACCTTTACTGCTTAAATCCTCTAATTGCTAGCATTATATTTAGAATAAAACCCCAATTCCTTACATGGCCTATGGGCAGTTCTGTACAATCTGGCCCCTGCCTACCTCTCCAACTCTTCTCCTTCACACCCATCATATGCCTATCACACTGGCAGTCTTATTCCTCCTGGACTACCCCAAACATTTGTGCCTTAGCATCAATCCTCTAACCAGTCGCTCTCTCTATCACATCACATGTTCTTATTTTCTGCGTATTACTATAATTTGATTTTGCTCATTTTGTTGACTTTTTATTTCTATTTTTGAGAGCAGGAAATATCATTCAAGTTTATGACTTATCCCTAGTACCTAGACAGTATTTTGCAATAGGAGTTTGATCAATAAGTATTTGCTGCACGAGTGAATATGACTCTTATGGTCAACATAGGTTCAACTATCTTCCAGCTCAATTATTAGTAAAATTTCATCCCTATTCAATGGAAAAGCCATATTTCTGTGTGTGTGTGTGTGTGTGTGTGTGTGTGTGTGCAGTGTGTGAGTGGTGTATCAGTTGTTTTTAATTAATTTTTTTTTACATTTTTAATTGTGGGGGTACAGATGTTTAGGTTAAGTTACATATTTTGCCTTTGCACCACCCATGTCAGAGCTTCAAATGTGTCCACCCTGCAGACGGTGCACACAGCACCCAGTAGTTGTGAATATTCCCACTTCCTTTTTTCCCCTTCTCACCTGCCTGACACCCGATGAATGTTACTACTATATGTGCACATAAGTGTTGATCAAATAATATCAACTCGATAGTGAGTACATGTGGTGCTTGTTTTTCCATTCTTGTGATATTTCACTTAGTAGAATGGGTTCCAGTTCCACCCAGGAGATTATAAGAGGTGCCAGATCACTATTGTTTTTTGTGGCTGAATAGTACTCCAAGGTATACATATACTGCATATTATTAATCCACTCATGTATTGATGGGCACTTGGGTTGTTTCCACATCTTTGCAATTGTGAATTGTGCTGCTACAAACATTGTAGTTCAGATGTCTTTTTTATAGAATGTCTTTTGTTCCTTTGGGTAAATGCCCAGTAATCTTAATATTCTTTCTTCAAAACACCCTCAGGATCTTTTTACCAGAACTTGGACCTTGAATTTCTTTCAGTGCTATCAAACAATTTCAGCAGTTCCCTCTAAGTTCTATTGTAAATATGATCTTTGTTCACAGAAAGAGAGCCTATTTTCTGTGTATCATAAAAAAGTTTCTGGTATGAAGAGTATATATATAGAGTTCTATCAGAGGGGCAATACTCAATTATGTCTGTAGATGTTCAGCAATTTTCCTTAGTTCATATAATGTCGTCCTCTCCATTACTCTGTCATCTCCTTAAGGCTTCTTTTGCTCATATGGAATCCTCAGATGTAAAAGCAACATCATCAGCATGTTTGCTTATGTATGTACCCATTAGAGTGCCTAGTTAAAATACCTTCCCAACGATGAGCAATCAAAAATTATGAGCTGGTGATGAAGATTCTGGTCCTTATGTGCCTGTGTGCCAGTATTAATATTCAGGCAGTGAGGGATTTATGTCTTCACTGGGCATTGGGAAATACAAGGCATTTGTTATGTTTCTTGCTGCATATAACAGCACTTTCTTAATTAAGGATGGAAGCCAGATTTAGCTTTACTCAATATATATTATTACCTTACAGATGAGAACACTGAGGCAGTGCAGTGTGATGGAAGATGCAAGCAGTTCCATTATAATATCTTGGTATCACATAAAAATAGTATAACTCTATTGTTTTAACTTGAAAATTAAAGTTACTAAATGACTAAAAAGAACTTAATATTTGGCTTCTGAGGGTTTTCTAATCAATAATAATATTTTGTAGACATGTTCACTATTCTTTAATAAATAAACAATGGCTGTGTGTTTCATTTTTCTCTAGGAGATAAGCTAACGTAAATCAGGTGACTTGCATAAATTGTACAGGGGATAAAAGAACCCCAGATAAGAATTCAAGAATTTTAGTAAAAACTTTAAAAAAATTTTAGGCTTCTGGTAATTTTCAATTTTCCTATTTTGACTATACTATGAAAAAGAACCAAAATCTTTAACAAATTATTTAAAATTGAAGAAACAAAAAGAAATAATGCGAATCAAAAGAATACCCAAGACAAGCTTTTGTTTTTACAGATGTGTTTAGTAAGTAAATACTGCGATGATCTGAGTTAAGAGACTTTAGAGAAACTGGCAAGGGTTACTGCTTGCTGATTTATTGGAAGAAATAAAATTTTCATTTACTAAATTTCATAAAATATAGTTCAATATTTTGTACATACTCATGTTAAAATGCAGTATAATTGTTCAACTGATAAATTAGCTTTTGTTTTGTGTGGTTATTGACAGACAAAATTCACAAACTGAGCGATTAGACATGTTTTCCTCTATTTCCTAAGATACAGTTTGATTATAATTCATGTGTAATTTCGGAATCAAAGTACCTTAGGCTTTTTGGCAAATGTTTATAACTTAAACCAGCCACTATGCTTAGGCCTAATTAAAAATTAACTGCAAAGAACTATCAGATTTTTACCTCTGCCCTTTCTCTGCCTCCAGCAGGCAGTCAAAGCTATGTCCACACTGTCCTTGTATTAGATATTTATGAATATAACTATTTCCACTATTGGATTGCAGGCTCCTAGAACGCAAAGAGTATGCCATATCCATCTTTGCATTCTCTCGTACCTAACATAGGGCCTTCTACATGGTCTGCTGAGCACTAGTGAGCTTTCAGTAACTACTGAATTAAATTGAATGAGAAGAATGAGAAATTATACTAAGAATCTAGGTAATGGAGACTGTCAATCAGGGTTTAACTAAGCAGTGCAGGTAGAACTGCTGAGTCTGCATGCTTACATTGCTGGAGGGAACACAGGCACAGAGGCTGCCAGATTGAGAGCACAATAGGACAGAAATATATAATTTACTGAGAACTTAATATGGATTGAGTGTGCCATGAAACATCATATATGCACTATCTCATACAATCAATCACAGAAAATTTATAAGGTAGAAAGGATTTTTCTAATTACAATACACATGAAAAACCTGAGGCAGTATGTTGTGATGGTTAAGAAAGACTTCATGGCTTCTGTGTTCAGACTTGAGTTTGATTCCTGGTTTTTCCAATTACAGCCTCCCTGTAGCACTATCCCAGGAAGAAGCCTGGAGGGAAACTGGTACATATTTCTCAAAATATAAAATGCAAGGCACTTTAAATCACTGTCAAACTTCTAATATTCCTTTTATACCTGAATCAGCACTTGGTGTTTAAGACCCTTCACAATCTGGTCCTGGAAGCCTTTATAACCTCTCGTCTCCTGTATCAATCAATGTGGCCAACCTAAACTACTTGTTCCCCAAATATGCTCTGCACTTTCCAGAGCCTTTGCAAATGCTGCTCTTTAACCTAGAACACCCCTATCTGAGGTTGAGATCAAGTCATAGTTTCTTCATGAGCCTGAAACTTTTTTTTTAAAAGGCAAGTGCTTGCTACCATTGTTTTCCATGATTTATTTGTATCATAGAAACTCTGTATTAAAGTTAATTCGTGGTCTTCCTCAGCCTTCCACACTAGCTAATGAATTCCTAGAGGTCAGAGACAATATCAGATTCATATTTATATTTCTCACATTTTAAGCCATATATTAATGTCTGAAATTTGACATTAGTTTCTTTCTGGAAAGAGATAATTAGAATGCCAGGTTCTTAAAGAAAGAATTTGAGAGCTTGGTTACAACAATAACTGTGTTTTACTGAAGAAATGATATATTTCCACAGAGGTTAATACTGGCCAAGATGGCAAAGCCAGGACTAGAACTCGTAGTCTACTGCTCTAATTCTAATTCTCTATACATCAGAAAACATATGGCTCTAATCCTCAGGGACAGATTAGAATCACTGAGGAACTTTGGAAACTACTGATGCCCTCGTGATATTCCATTCAATTAAACCCAGAATCTCTCAAAGAGACAGGGAGTAGTTTTCCAACGCCGCCTGGGTTATTCTAATGTACAGCCAAGGATAAGAAGTATCACTACATTATATGCATGTTTCTTGTAAGGCCAATCCTACATTTATGAATGAAATTAAGAAAAATAATATCCAGGAAATTGCCTAAACTAATTCCCTTTCCCTATGCCCCGTTCTATGAAAAGTCATCCATGAATTCTAGCTGTGGTTCATCATCAATTTAATAACATTAAGCAAAACCAAATTCTTAGCATATTATTCTCTTCAGACAAGACACTTGCTACTGGCTAAACCTGGGGAGGAACTAGAACTCTCTATCTCTGACTTTTTCCTTATCTTGTATATGCCTGTGCCAGCAGCACCAGTGCCCGCAGGGCTCTGGGTATACTACTTGGCCAGTGCACACTGGTCAACTGCAATGAACCAAACTCATTCAGGAAACAAGATCCCTATACTTACTTGGGCAACTAAGCGGACATCAAGCCATGACAGCAAGCTGAATAGATGCCAGGCTCTTCTGAATCAGTCACCATTTGAGTAGAAGGCAATTATATATACATGAATATCAACTCTCAAGTCAGTGACAATGAATTTGTTTCCTCAATTTTGATTTCACTCTTATATAAAGAGTATCGCATTCAATGTTGAGTTTTTGCTTTAATCACTTTTCATTGTAAATGGCTTTGTTTTTTTAAGAACACAATTAGGCAAAGGAAAGAAACAGTAAGAGAATCTTCATTCTACTAACTTTGGTTTTTATTCTTACATAAACCTCCCTTGACCAGATAAAAATCTCAAGGATTAACCACTTCGGTACCGCGCTCACCGGCCGCGAAACCTTGCCCACAGCTGGCAGTCATAGTTCCCATGATAGTTTGTGCTGTGCATTGACGACGAATCCGTTTTG
>CAUYPO010069081.1:0-10607 GCA_963574435.1 Cheirogaleus major | reverse complement strand
GGTCAGGAGTTCGAAACCCTGTTACACCTCCACTTCCATCTCAAAGCCCCTAAGCCTCCTCTTTCTCAACAAAGGCAGGGGCAGAATAGGCTTCTCACCCATTCTGACAGGTGCCCTATATTTTTCCCCTCTGTGCCTTTGCTTAAGCCAACCCCATGCCTAGAATACTCCATCTGTGCCTAAGGAAACCTGCTCACCCTTCAGCATAAACAGCACCTTCTTCACAAAGCCCTCCCTGATCCTTACCTCTGTGGCAGAAACTGGTGGCCTTTTCCACTGAACACTGTGTTAGAGCACTCATAAAGGCCACCTGGTCAGCCACAGGTGTGGCCTGGTGTAGTGCTCCTCTGAGCTGGGAACTTACCTTGTATCCCTGCACTGAGCACAGGCTATGAGTATTAGGGCATCTAATGACATTTGGGATGGCAAGGGACACCTGGCTGGAGCCCTTTTTGACCATCTGGAGAAGGAAACAGTGTCCTGAACAGTGGCTGGGCCACTCTGAGGGCACTACTAGTGCCCATCGCACCCAGGTGTGGCTTTGTCTCTGCCCCTGGCCCTCTGCCCCCGCCCCATGCAGGGGGCCTGGCCCACAGTCAGGGTGATTACAGAATTGCCCCCTTTAAAGTACCTGCCTTCTCCTTTGAAAGTATTACTGACAGCTTTTCCATTCTCTTTTTTCTTTACCTCTTTAAGGAACCCTGTAATTTCTTTCTCTCTTTCTCCCCCCTTTCCTTTTTCTTTCTTGTCCCCTCTGTCCCCCTGAACTCTTTGAAATTGGCTCTCTGCCTGCTGACACCAAACTGATACTTTGCGTTTCACTTCTCCTTATCCCTTTATGGCAACAGATGTTGAAATTTTGTATCCTTTTATCTGCCCGGCTGCCCCTTCCTGTAATTACGGTCCCCTTGTTAGCAGTACAAAGTAGGCTGCCCGGCTGCCTGGCCTTTGAGCCATTGTGTCTGAACACGTGTGCGCGGGCGGGCGCTGGGGGCGTGTGCACACACATGCATGTGAGAGGCCATGTGCTTGGGAAGCCCTTCTCTCTCACCTGATGGGGCCAGCAAGTGAGGCTTCCATGGGCTCCTCATCTCCACTCCTCTCTTCTTACATTTAGAACCTATCTGTGCCCTTGATTCTCTCACCTACCTGCTAAAGGGCCAGCCTCTGGGCACCTGGGAGGTGGAGAGGTCTGCAAAGAATAGGTAAGGGTTGGAGGTGGCCCTGGGTGTTTGTTGGGGCAAGTCCAATTGTGCAGCTGGACAGAGGATGTTGAGGGGGCAGTGACCAAGTGGCTGTGCTGTCTGTGAAGGTGGGGAGTGCAGGTACTCAGGAGCATATACCTGACTTTAATGCACTAGGTATGCCACCTGAGCCTTCGTTTTCTCATTTGTAAAATGGGGTTAAGAAACTTACTTCATAGGCCTGTTGTGAGGATTAAATGAGCTGATGTGTGTAAAGCATTCAGCATGTGCCTGGCACACAGTAGGGACTCATGTGAGCTGCGGCTGTGGTGGCTACTCTGCTGCCACATAACCCGCATATCCATCTCATCTGGCCCCAGCAGACTCACAGAGAACAGGCCCTTCAATTCATTTCCCCTGTTCCTGTCAGCCTCAATGCTGCTACCAGACTGGTTTTCCAGGAGTTCAGCCTTTATCCTGAATTCAGGCTCTCCCTTTCTTGTTAAATGATTTTAAGAAAGTCACTTTTCCTCTGTGGCAATCGGTTTCCTTACCTGCAACCAGGAGGCCAAACTAGGACAGTCACTTCCTACTCAAAAGTTTCTTGGCTTTCTGCTACTCACAGAGTTCATGCAAGGTGAGGGGTCTGTACCCTAAGGCCCACCATGGTCTGGAGGCCAGATCCTGCCAGCTTCTACCCCGCTCACTCCCCAGCCTCCAGCCACTGCCCAGCAGCCTGGCTGCCCTGCCTCTGCACCATTGTTGTTGCTGTTTCTTCCACCTGGGCCATCCCCCTCTCCTGTCATTGCCTGTCACAGACCTGTCCCTCAGTGAAGAATCAGTCAATATCCCAAGCCAGAAATGTTCTTTTTTCTTATCTGACTCCTTGTAGAACTTTCTCTTACCTCTCCACGGTACCTACTGAGTCACACTTTGTATTGTTAGTTGGATACATGATTCACACTTCTCTCCCTTGCTAGATTGAAAATTCCTTGAAAGCAGGGATAATGTCTTCCTCATAGTCACAGCTCACATCTCCCTGTAGCTTCCATTAAGCACAATGCCTTGTATACAGAAGGTACTCAATTAATGCTTGTTGATTGAAGGAAGGAGGAAGTGGAAGGAAGGGAGGAAAAACCTCCGATTCTTGGCCAGGCGCGGTGGCTCACGCCTGTAATCCTAGCACTCTGGCAGCCGAGGCAGGTAGATCGTTTGAGCTCAGGAGTTCGAGACCAGCCTGAGCAAGAGCGAGACTCGTCTCTACTAAAAATACAAAGAAATTAACTGGACAGCTAAAATTATATATAGAAAAAATTAGCCGGGCATAGTGGCACGTGCCTGTAGTCCCAGCTACTTGGGAGGCTGGGGCAGAAGGATCGCTTGAGCCCAGGAGTTTGAGGTTGCTGTGAGCTAGGCTGACGCCATGGCACTCTAGCCTGGGCAACAGAGTGAGACTCTGTCTCAAAAAAAAGAAAAAAGAAAAGAAAAACCTTCCATTCTCTTAGTGACCATGTTGGGCCCAGCTTATACCTTCAGGCCATCTATCTCCTAGGGAGCAGAGGAGACGGAAGAAGGTAAACTGTTTGTCACCCTTCCATCCTTTCTCTCCATAAAAGCCACTGTTGCATTTCAGGATAGCCCATGCCAGATGGGGTGTCCTCACACCCAGAGAGTTGCAGGAGACCCATGGAGTCTCCAGGGAACATCATCAGGGACCCAGTATGTTAAAATGGCTGGAAAATGGAATGGGAGCCATGGACATCCTGAGATGTGGGCTGGGAGGTAGGAGCCATTGGTGACTCAGGAACACTAGTACAGAAGGCTTGTGGGGAAGGCTGAGAGAAGAGTCAGCAGGGCACCGGGCTTCCCAGCTCTGCAGGGCCCACACTTGGGGAGCAGGGTGCCAGGGACTGCCCCTGTGCCCATTCTAGCTTGGTGCTCAGGGCCTTTCCCAGATGGGCCATCCAGGTCTTTAGGGCCATCACCTACCTGCAATGATGGGTGTCAGATGTGATGAGTGTTAGTGTTTCACTTAAATTTCCCTCCTCTTGACTGTCAAGGAGTTTCTCTATCTTCCCTCCAGCTGCCGTAGAATTGCCTGGGCAGCAGGAGGGGTTAGGCCAGGGGGACCTATTTGTAATTTTAAGGGACCACTCAAGGATGTGGCCACACTCTGCTTGCTTCTTCCTGCCCAGGCACTGGGGGCTCCCAGGAGAAGGCTGCACAGCCAGGGCCACGGGAACAAGTCTCATCAGGCTGCCCCTCCCCAGCTTGTGTCTCATTCATCAGGCCCACGCGGGCGGCCCCATCTGTCTTTATCTTTGCCTGGGTCGAGAGAATTGCTGGAGTCAGGCTTGGGGGAGGCTGGGGTGTGGAGGCCCCACCAGCCCTCAGTGGCTCCTGGAGGCCTGGGCTTTGTCCATAGGAGTTGGAAGGGAACGGACTTTTTGTCTGGCCCTCTATAGTGACAGACTGGCCCTTGCTCCTGTCTTGGCCCAGGGCTCTGAGCAGCAGCCGTGTTCCCACACAAGTTGTGCCACAGCCAAGGCTCTGCACCCCCAACCCCCCACAGTGAGAGGCCGAGAAGCATTCTTAACATTCTTTCCAGAGAAAAGGGGTGAAATGTCTGAATTTGGGGGTCACCATGTTATACAAATTGCAATCTAATCATTTTTACAAGAACACACTTGCAACAAGAAAAGGAGCCCAGGAGGAGGGGATGAGGAGACAGACAGCTTGTTTTGTCCCCCTTCCCCCCAAGTTTGGGGCTATTGTTGAGCCAATCTCTCCCTCCACCAGAGCAGTTGAGCTAGAGTTTTCTAGTTAAATAGGTCTTAGGGTGGGGGCCTTGAAGGGCCTATGGTGCCATTTCTGTTTGTTTTCCCAAATCAAAGCCCCAGCAGGGCTTCTATGGCACTGCTGGGCCGCTATTTGAAGAGACGGGCCATTTCCCAGAGCCTGGTGTGTCAGTTTATGCTCTGAACTTAACCTCACGGGCACTGCACAACAGAGCCTTGAGGGTCCTGGGCCCAGAGGTAAAAGAAATTGTATCTTTTTATTGGCCCATTTAAATTGTGTGTGGCCATTTCAGAGAACCAGAGAACAACACAGCAGAAAGAAACTCCTAAGCCCCTGGCCAGGCTAGGCTGGCAGAGGAGGGGCTCTCAGGACTTGTACTAGTCTCCAGGGGCTGGCGCTCTCTTGGGCCCTTGGAGAGGGCAGGGGCCCCTTGGGCTGTTCTGTATCTCTTATTACAGATACTTAAGGCCAAGCCATTTTCCAGTGGTGGCTTGGATGGCAAGTTGGCAGCCCAGTCTGGGTGTGCCTCTTACACTGCTGTCCCTGCCCAGCTCCATGGGTGCCAGCTCTCCTTTGCTCTGAACCCTAGGACCAGGGGTGGGCAGGTAGAGCCATGCTATGCTTCACTCCTCCCAACCACCACTGCCTTTCATCTTCTATTTCAAACAGACAAACATGAAATTACTTCTGTAGATTAAAGGGGAGAGCTCCTCAATCATTCCTTAAAGCCTCACTAATGGAGGGGGCAGGGCCCCCAAATCTGGAAGGAGGAAGAACTGTGGAGCAAAACAGCCCCTACACAGTGTACCTTGAGAGAGAGAGAGACAGAGACAGGAACAGACACTCTCATACAATGGCTGAGTCATGGCTGGTGGCCCATTTGGGAAGCAAGGCTCCTCTGGGAGCCAAGGTCAGTGGTCTGTATGGGACATTGATCTGGGGAGATGGCTTTCTGCCTGATGCTCCTCAGCAGACAGAGGCTTGTCATCTTCTCCCCCAAGGCCCAGCACTGGGCTACTGAGAGGAAGATAAGAACTTCCCTGGGAAGGAGGCCGGGTACAGGGGTGCTGACTTGGGGCCTACCCTCACCGTACAGCAGCAGTGCTTTTCCTGGGGCTTATTGCTCAGAGTGGGCAGAAAGAAATCCCCAGCCTCCTCCTTTGATTCCTTTAGCCTTCAGAGAAGATGGCAGCTCCACTGGGAAGAAGGAAGGTTAAGGGTCATAATCTGAGCAAGGTGGAAAGATTGGAGCCGAAGTCTGCACTCAGTGGCTGGCAGCCTTGCCTGCCTCACATCCTTTGCTGAAATGCTGCTTGAGCCAAAGCTGGGCTGGTGAGGCTATGAAGTCCTCTCCACCCCATGCCAGGGCCTCTTATCTGGATGTCCCTGTGAAGTGTCCATGGCCTTGTTTCTCCTCACGCCATGGAGGAGAGCCCAGCATCTCATGGGTGAAAGAAGCTGAGGCATTGGGCCTGGAGGGTACCCCTTCTCCTTCATTCCCCTCAATCATTCTGCAAAAACTCAATACTTCCACCCGTCCCCTAGCCACAGGGATTAGCGGGTGCACTTGATGTTGAGGGGTAGTTGCTAGGGCCAGGAGGCCCCCCTACATGGTTGCTAGGGGTCTGGCATCAGGGCAAGGGGTCTGCCCACTGCCGCGGTCACGGAGGGAATTACACAGTCACAAAGAAATTGTTCTTCTCAGTAATCTGCTCTCGGCCACCGGGTGGGGTGAGGGTGGGGGGAGCAGGTTGGAACCCAGCAGGCTGGGGGCTGTGATCACAGAGGCGTGCTAGCCCCAGGCTGGGGGCCAGCCAGGCCAGGAACACCAGGGACAGCCCGCTAAGCTGCTTTCTCAGCGATTTCTCTCCCCAGACACAAAGGTGTTTACTTGTTTTAACATCTCCTGGGACTCCCCTTCTCCCTTTGTGTGGTCTTTATCCCCAACGAGGTTTGAGCCCCAGATTACAGGCAGGAATTAAGGCATTGGACTCAGGCAGCTCAGAACTGCATGACCTGCAGGATCAAGGAGTATAAAGTAACCAAGTGTGTGTGTGTGAGGGGGGCCGACCCCTTCAGCAAGGCCCATTCATCGTCCTAAGGAGGAGTGGCCGGGCTGGGGGCAGCTGCACGCAGGTGTGATGGACGGGCTGCTGGGGGCTGGGATGCTGGGGGAGGGGTGGGGTTGGGACTGGCTGGAGAGGCCTCATGGTGGGGGTGAGGGGGCTAGGCGTCGGGCATCTCCTCCCTTGGCCCCCTTCCGCAGGGAGTCTAATTCTAGCTGAGGAGGACGGAGAGCTGCATTTCCCCAAGGTCTAATGCTACCTGAAATTTGAAAGAGTGGGCCAGGTTGGGGCAGCCTTTCACCCTCTGCTCTTCTTCTCCCCAGTGGGCAGCTGGTGACACACCTGGGCAGTGACTTTCCCCCAGGGGCGGGGGTGCTAGACGTTATGTATGAGTCCCCTTCCACACTGCTATCCTGTGGCTATGACACCTACGTGCGCTACTGGGACCTCCGCACCAGTGTCCGGTGAGTGTGCTGGGCAGGGAGGACAGGTAGTGGGAGTTCCCCTGCAATCCTGGTTCTCCCTCTAGGCTTGGATCGGCCCATGGGAGAGGACACAGAGCCTCCATGTGACTTGGGAGAGAAGGGGCCTCCAAGGTCATATCAAGCTTAGATTCCCTACCCTGGGGCAGCCCTGGTCCTGGTGGCCTGGGAGACTGTAGCCAGCGGGCCCTATAAGGGCAGGCACTTCTCAGAGCCTCTGGAGCTGTCAGGGTACTGTCCCTCAGCATTCTGTCCCAGCGTTTCTTGAGGCCTTTATTACTTCTCCCCCTCATGAGTCCTATGACAAGTAGCTGGCCATGTGGAAACACAAATGCAGGCATAATCTGCTGTGTGGTCTGGGGCTTGGTGAGTGAGTCCTTTACAGAGGATGCCTTTCCCATTAAGTTCGGTTTATAAAGAATCTGATGATTCAGGCTTCTCTCTCCCCCAGCCTAGAATAGCTCCCTAACCCTCCCTGCAGTTCCTCAAGGCCCCAGAGGAAGCTGAGCTGGAGGTGGAAGACACCCTGAACCTCCCTCTGTATCTCCCCTTCCTGGACAGGAAATGTGTCATGGAGTGGGAGGAGCCCCACGACAGCACCCTGTACTGCCTGCAGACAGATGGCAACCACCTGCTGGCCACAGGTTCCTCCTACTACGGCGTGGTGCGGCTATGGGACCGGCGCCAAAGGGCCTGCCTGCATGTGAGTGTCTTGCCCACCTCACACCTCCAGGATGCCAAGACTCATCATTATGGGTTGCTTCTGGGAGGTGATATGGCCAGAGATAGGGTGGGAGGAAGCCTACAGTGGCACATGTCCCTGTTTCACTGGGCCTGGGGATCTTGGGTTAAGGTACCCCCATTTCCCACTGGGAAAGCTCTTACCACTTCTTGTGCCCTCCCTTCCAGGCCTTCCCACTGACGTCGACCCCTCTGAGCAGCCCTGTGTACTGCCTGCGTCTCACCACCAAGCATCTCTATGCTGCACTGTCTTACAACCTTCATGTCCTGGATTTTCAGAACCCGTGACTGGCAGGGCCACCCCTGCCTGTGGGCCAGAGAAGCCAGCTACTCAGGGACCACTCTTGCCTGGAGGGTACAGTGACAGCTCATCCCCACTGCCCCCACTGTGCTCCTAGACCTGTGTGAGCCCAGTGCGTGGGCACCTTAAACTATAGGCTTCTGACTCCTGGGGTTCTGGGGCTTACCCAGAGATGCAGTCCCTCCCAGGAACCTGTTGGAGAGACAAGACCTGCTCCTTTGGCAAAGTATAGCTGAACCTGGGCCTTGTATCCCTGTTTGACCAGAGCAAAGATCTGGCCCAAAGAGGCCCACCCTGCATCCCAACCCTCCTTAGAGCCATAACAGCCTACAGAGTGAGGTGAGGTGCACCCACTTTCATGGTCCCTTTATGCCCCTTCCTGGAAGAAGAGGTGAGGCTGCCAATACCCCCCTGCTGGCATTGGCCACCTCAGTCTCAGTCAGACCCCACCCTTGACCAACCTCTTAGGGCTGGGGGTTCATTCTTGGGCCACTTGGTTTTGCTTTGAAACCAAGAAAGGACAAAGGGAACGCAGTAGTTTTGAGTGAGTTCTGAGCCAGCCCTACCTCAGGCTGGCTGTTGAGACATGCTACAATTTTCATTTTTGTAAAAATAAAGCTTGATTGTTCATAAATCTGGTTCCTCACTGGCTGGGTAGTTCTAGGAGGCCCCAGGAAATGAGAAGAACAGACTCAAACTCAGGGTTGTGCACGTTGGGGAAAGGCTAAGATCAGCCTCGTGGCTCTGTTTCCCAAAGAACAAGGGTTTCTTTTTTTCCCATTAACCACCTACCTCTAGCTGTGTGTGTGGGATGGTCACCTGTAAGGTATGGATGGGGACTGTGGAAGGGCTCCAGGCTGCTGAGTGGCTAAGCTGCTGTCACCTGTGGTGATTATTCTTCATCCCTCAACCCCCCACACACCCTTAGTGACACTCTGACCCTTATTCTGGCTTTCCACCCACAGTGTCCAAACATCCTGTGCTCTGTTTCCAAGGTTTCTGCATTTTTAAAACTTCTCCCTTGCCACACCTATCTTAGGGAGTTTCCTGAGCCACTTTTGCAAGCTAAGGTAGCATAGGGTCCCTTCCAGCCTAGTCTTCCTTTGAGTTTGTGCAGACAGGCTGGAGGAGATGGCCAGCCCTGCCCTGCTGCGGTCATGTGCTTCTACCCTCTTCTCCTACTTTTATTCGGAAGGCTTTATGTTGAAGATCCCCAGGATGGAGGAGAAGGGAATGTTGTCACCATCACTCTCCCTATGGGGGCCAGTGGGGCCTGGGGGCAGGCAGAATACAGAGTTGGACAAGAGGATAGGTCCTGTGCAGTGACGCAGAATGACTTTACTCAGGAAATAAGATCATGACTCGGGCTGGGAGTGCCGCACAGTCCAGTTCTTACAGACTCCGCATAGCTCCTGGAAGAGTGGAGGCTGCCATGGGCTGGAAAGGCCCAAGCCTCAAGTCTCACAGCACCCTCCATGCTGGAGGTACTAGACTCGGTGGTCAACTACTGGGTCTTGCAGTCCCCATCGCTGCTGTGGGCTGTCTTCACCTTCTTTAGCTCCTTCTGTAGCTCTGACTCGGCCTCTACCACCTCCTTTGGCTTCTGGTACTGTGGATGGAGCCAAGAAGAAGACATACTCGGTCACTATCCCTCCTCCCGCCACACATACTTGGGGCCTCTTCTGTGCACATGAGAATATTGATGCCTACAGGCCTAAGTGATTTGCTCAAGGTCATGTGGTTGGGTAGGAACAGACCTTGGACCAGAACTCAAGTCTTGCAATTTCCTCCACTTCCCCATCATCCTTTACCCTCTTCTAGCTGTGAATTATATGACCAGGCTCCTCCCTGAGCGCCCCCCCAATCCCTCACCATTGCTGAATTAGAGATGCCTGTTTTCTAGCAAGCACATCCTAGGGGTTGGGGCAAGAACTGGGGACTCTTATGGGATTGGAAGTGGGCAGGGAAAGAGGAAGCCTCTCCCTGATGCAGTATCCAAGAAGTCTTCGTGAATCTTACAGAGATTATCAAGGTGCAGTTGGCATGAGCAAAACTCAGTGAGGAATCATCCAGGGGTAGCTGGTATCTGTCTAGGTCAGGAATGGAGAACTTCTTGTAGTACCTGTGGGGATACCAAGAGGCCATTGAGAAACCCAGCAAGGTGATGCCAACAGTTGGGCATCAGGCCCTCTGCCACCAAACTTCTACACAGTTCTCCCACACCTTCCATACAGCCAGAGAGGAAGAAGGGAAACTGGAACACCAGTATTATAGAGCTCAGTGGCCCTGGAAAGAAAAGGATGACAGCATTATGTCCAGATATAATATAATGTAACATATCCAATGGTAGAAGAGCAGAAGCAGCCATAATTCCAGGATTAGACCAGAAGTTAGAGGAACTCACACTTCAGATGAAGTCTCCCAAAGACAAGTAGAGGCCTCCTGGAATAAACATATAGCTCAGGCAGCTTGGGCCTCCTCTGCACCGAAAGCCTCATGAGGACACCAGAAGATGGGACATGTGCTCTAACAAAGGACAGAGTAAAGCATCTAGGGCTGTCCCCAAAAGCTGAGGCCCTACAGCTGCCATTTATTAATGCATGGGACTTCCACTGAAGACCTTAGCTACCTTTTCCTCTTTTGAGGTCTTTTAAGACTTTGTTAGCCTGACTCTACTTGCAGGTCAAAGAGAAAAGTACATCCCCAAGGAGAAATCTGCCTGAGAGGACAAACCATGTTACTCATCACAGAAGCTGGATCTCTGGACTACTTTGCTGGCCCCAAGACCCTACTCCTCCATTTTCACACAACACATCCCTATCATGCAGGTACCAGCCCAGAGATTAATGATCCCTTTTAGTAAACAAAAGAAAACCCCCCAAAACTAGATAGCGGCCGGGCGTGGTGGCTCACGCCTGTAATCCTAGCACTCTGGGAGGCCGAGGCGGGTGGATCGCTCAAGGTCAGGAGTTTGAAACCAGCCTGAGCAAGAGCGAGACCCCATCTCTACTAAAAATAGAAAGACATTAATTGG
>CAUYPO010069080.1:0-19650 GCA_963574435.1 Cheirogaleus major | reverse complement strand
TCTAAAAGAAGCCAAGAAAAAATTAGATAAATATAAATTGTAAGGGTTCCTAATGAAAAAGCTCAGCAAATAGGTAAATATTACTCTGAGATGATTGGTTGCTTACTTGGTGATGATGCGTGGGGAAATGACACACTTTTTAGTGTGTTAATGTGAGCAACACTCTATAGCTTTAATATTTTCTTGGATTACTGGTCCAAATTAGACCCAGTGGTGGTCCATGCAGCCCAACACTGAAAAAATAAAAGACTACCAGCTATGAGAAGGACGAGAGTGGAATTGCATCTATCACATGCATCTGGCTGGCTCACTTCTGCTTTAAAGTCCCAGCCAGAATGCTGAAGAATTTTTTGCACTGCTATTCATTTAAAAGAAGCTGTCAGAAGTTAAAATAGCCCTTCTCTGATATTCCTATCTGAGCTGAAAAATGCTAATGAGGGAGAAAAACTGAAATAGCACTATTGACTATATCAGGAATGGTAGCCTAGAAGGCATATGTTTAATTGCAATAGAATATTTCATGCAATTATAACAAATTAACCACAAAATCCCAAAGTCCTAACATAGCAAAGATCCATTTCTCACTCAGGCTGTATTAGGAAAGTTAGGCTGGAAAATATGTGAGGACTTTTATTAACTCAACCAGTAGGTGACTCGGGTCATTTTCCTGATAGCCTATTGGATAGAACTATCACATGGCTCTGCCACATTGCAAGGCGGGCAGGAAAGTGTCAAATGAAATACAGGATGAACATTATTGTTTCTGTTTAGTCAGTCGTTCTGGTCACCAACTTGCCCCTTCCTGTCTTTTCCATAGAACACACTCAACCTTTCCCCAAGGGAGGCAGCCCGTGTTTTTTGATTACCCAGCTCTAAGTTTAGGATGTCTAGGTGATGTATGGGCATCTCTCTACATTGGCCTTACAGTTACTTCCTCTTGGTCTCAAGACCAATTAAACTAAAAAAAAAAAAAAATATCCCACCAAATCTAATATATAATGGTGAATGCTATTCAGGTAGCTACAGTAAATATGTTTAACTAGAAAGAAGAAGAAGAACATACATATTATGGAAGCACACTGGGCAGGTGTTTTGTGAGCTCCTCACCCTGGAAATGGAGACTCTTGTTTAGGTCCAGACTTCTCACCTTGAGAATTGTCTCACTATCCATGTTTTTTTTTTTTCTCTCTGGTACTCTACCTTCTCTTTTATCTTTCTTGATCATAACTGATGTTGGCTTTGGGAAATAAACTCTCCCTGAGTGTTGTGTAGCTTTCTATAGCCACTTTTTTTTTTTCTTTTTGCCATAAAAGGCTGGAGTCTCAATGCTCTTTAAGTTATAGTTTCCTTTAGTCCATATTTGAAAGCTCAATTACTATGCTTTTAATGTATTCTATTTTATATGCATCATATGCCAGGTAGCCACGCCACAGTTTCATTGCAAATATATTTCTTATGATGAATATAATACTTGACTCTTGGTTCTTCTCATTCTCATTCTCTTCCTTCACCTTGCCCTTCTCACTCACTTAACGGACCTATTGGTAGGTAGGTTTATATGACTAGACCAGTTGAAAGAGCCTGAAAGGGTCTGAGATTTCTCTAGACCCTTTCAGTTCTGCTCAAAAAATGAATAATCTTTTCATGAGCCCAGCAGTTTCCTGTAGTGCTTTCCTGATGAAACTGAAAACAAGTAAAGACCACCACTAATGTTCTTTGCCAAGCTATTTGCCTATACTAAATGTTCATTAATATATGACTTGCTTTCCAATTTTCCACAGGTGAGAGTATTACTTAGTATTTTGCCATTTTATTACCTGGATCACCACCACTTTAGCATCTCATATCAGTTTTCTCACCATCACTCCCAACTACTAAGCTTAACAATTGCGCTAAAGCCACACATTTAGGTTTTTGTTTGTTTTTTGCAGGTTTTGCTTCTTCCTTTTCTTCTTCTTCCTCCTCCTCCTTTTTTCCTTCTAATTAACCAGGATAGGAAAGGCTATGCTATAATTATAAACAACACCAAAATATCACAGTTTTTATAAACAAGTTGGTGTATGACATTCATGGCTGGTGAGGGAAATTCTTCCTTGCTTATGCCATGTTCTACCATCTTGTACCTTCACCATTAAAAAAATGGCCTCCCTCGTTGTCATAAAAGGAAAACAGAGACTGGAGAACCATTCTTGTTTGCCGGTGGGATTATTTTTACTCACTCAGCCTAACGTTTTGCTTCCCAGCATGGCTCAATGGCCAAGTCTCATTGCTCTGCAGGGAGGTCAAAAATTTAGGGGTACAAATAGAATATGTGATGAGCATTACAGTTTCTCTGACAGTTGGCTCAGTGGTACCTATAAGTGTCAGAAGTCATGTGGTTACAGTCATGTGGCTAGGAGACTTTGAATCCCTTTCAATAACTAGACATAAGTATAGTAGATAAACTGTATTTGTAGCTCATCTGGAAAGTGGGTGCCAGATAAAATTGGCCTGACTTGAATGATAATCAATGGAGTAAATCCTCCCGTTTGCTATAATATTTTAGCACATGGCCCCCATAAAATGATCATAACCCTTTTTCCAGAAAACAGTTCAAGGCAGAAAGGCAGACATTTCTAGGTGAATTACTCATCTGAAAAAAGATCTTGCAAAATAGCTCTGTACAACAGAACCACCTGTAATAGGACACATCTCTATTGTAACTAGTGAGACCAATATTATTCATGATCCAGACTTTGGAATATGAGACACAGAGAGAATCCATCACTAGGAAACATAGAAACAAAACCAAAAACAAAATGAGCAAAAAAACCATGTTTAGAACATTAAAAGACAAGGTTATTAGAGCCTTGTGTCCCAAAATATATCTTATAATAAATCTCCATGTAGGCAGATTTAGGCTGTGCCTATTTCTTGTAATTTGAAAGATCCTGGCTCACACAAAAATTGAGTATGTGCATATTATGGACTAAACTGTGCACCCCCAAAACTCAAATGTGTATGCCTAACCCCCTTTGTGACTATATTTGGAGATAAGGTGTTTAAGGAGATAGTAAGTAGGTTGTTAAGTATGAAATGTCTGATAAATACTAAGTTTGACAGTTGATATCTCTGACATTTCACTTTGAAACTTCTTGTTTTAATTTTATTGTGAAGGTACATCCTCAGTCTTGCAAACATACATTTTTGACTTGTGATTATCTTTCAAAAGTTTTTAGAGTAATTTTTGTGAAACCATGAATAAGTCAAAATTTCATGTTATTTTCCAATATGAGTTCTGTTGTGAAACCAATACCACACAGACAGCTCAAAATACCAGCAAAGTATTTGGGAAAGATGTGGTTAATGAATGCACAGTACATCGATGGTTTGAGAAGTTCTGTTCTGGTGATTTTAATCTTGAAAATTAGCCATGTGGGTGACCTGAGACCACGGTAGATAATAAAGAGCTGAAAACTACAGTGAAAGTGAATCCATCTCAACCTATGCATGAATTACCAGCAAGGTTTGAGGTTACTATTCCAACAATATTAGACCATTTGAAACAAGTTGGCAAGGTAAAGAAGCTGGGTAGATGGGGACTGCATGAATTCAAACGAGCACCAGAAGAGAGATCATTTTGAAGTTTGCCTTTCTTTGCTGTCATAACATAAAGGTGAACATTTCTACACTGTATTGTTATATGCAGTGAAAAATGGATACTTTTTGACAATAGCAAGTGTTGAGCGCAGTGGCTGGATAAAGATGAAGTGCTGAAACACACTCCAAAACTGAATATTAGTTTAAAAAAAGCTAACGGTGTCTGTTTAGTGGCCCGGCGCTGGTATTATCCACTACAGCTTCATGTAACCTGGTCAGTTGATTACAACGGATGTCTGCTGCAACCAATTGGATGAAATGAGAAGGATGTTTGTGATTAAGCAGCTGAAATTGGTCAATAGAGACAGGCCAGTCCTCTTGCAAGACAATGCTTCACCACATGTCGCAAAAACAACACTGCTCAAACTACAGAGGCTGGACTTTGAAACTCTGTCATCCACTATATTTACCAGACCTTGCACCAACTGACTACATCTTCCAGGCTTTGGGCTACTTCTTGCAAGGAAAAATATTCAATTCTCAACAAGGTGGGGAAAATGCCTTTTGCGATTTCCTCACCACTTGCTTTCCAGATTCTTTCCTGCTGGCATAAACAAGCTACCGTTAAGATGGCAAAACTGTGTTGATAGTTTAGGATCACACTTTGATTAATTGTACTGCTTCTTGTTTGAGATATAATAAGCTACACTTTTGATTTGAAATCTGACATTTTATATGTAATAATCTAATGATTATGGTCGAATGAATTTATACAGGAGGAGTCCTAATCCGATATGGACTGGGTACCCTTATATGAATTGGAAGAGATGCCAGGTTCACTCGCGCACAAGGGAAAGGCCATGTGAGGGCACAGGAAGACAAGCTCCACCAGAAACAAACCCTGACGGCACCTTGAGCTTGCACTTCAAGCCTCCAGAACTCTGAGAAAATAAATTTCTGTTTTTTAAGCCACCCAATTGGTGGTATCTTACTATGGCAGCCTGAGAAGACTAATACAATACATATTTATAGCTAAAGTGTCTTGACATGAGCATGCTATGGCTACTGTTTTCTTTCTTTTGTCTTAAGAACCTACTCACCTAATGTTTTCAGTTCCACAATAGAATTATTACCTTATTTCTTTTTGTTTTGACACCTTACAGTAATATAATGGCTTAAAGATCAACAAAGATAATCCAGGAGCTTTGCAAATTAATAACACCATAAAAGCATAAACATTTTTAGTATTTCAATAACCCTCATGGATACTGATGTGGAAAATTGAGGCAATTACATGGACAAGTGGCCTCTGATATTTACAACACAGGTAATGCTTTTTTTGTTCACTGTTTCGTTTTTTGAAAGCTTTTGTCTAAAACAAACTATGCTTTTTAAATAAGCCTTTTTTTAATTTTAAAAATAAGTATTAAGTTCACAAAACAAATTTTGAGCACTTATCCTATGTTATAATTCTAGTTGCCAAGGGGTCATCAGTCAACATCATAGACACAAACCCATGTCCTCATGAAGCTTGACACAAGAAGGCAGGCAATAAATATTATACATACGCTAAATATCTAACATGCCACGTAGTGATATGTGCTATCATGCTGAAAGGAGATTTAGGTGGTAGGAATTCCAATTTAACTGGTGGTAATATTTGACAAGAAAGGCTGGAGGAGGTATGAGACCAGCTACCCATCTGAAAAGAAGATCATTCCAGGCAGAGGAAATAACAAATGCAGAGACGTGAAATGAGAGCATTTGGTGTATTTAAGAAGAAACAAGGCCCCAAAGTGATGGGGGCTGGGTTTGGGAGAGAAGGAGGAGATAAGATGAGAAGGGTCTTGGTTAATTGGAGGATTTGTCTCTTGCCCTTGGAGAGATGGAAGCTGCTGATGTGTGTGGAGCAAGGCTGGGACATGATCTCACTCATATTTTAACAAGACCACTCTGCTGCTACACTGAGAAGACCAAACTGAACAAAGCCAAGGGAATAGTCCCAGAGACCAGTTGGGAGGCTACCTCCCAGGAGAGAGATGACGATGACTTGCATCAGCAGCGTTTTGGTGTAGGGCTTGAGAAGGTGTTGAATACTGGATATATTTATAAGATTGAGCTACTAACATGTATTGATATACATGGGGATGGGGCATAAACATTTGCAAGTTGTCAGCATAAAGAAGATATTTAAGGCCATGACAGATGATACCAAAAAGGAAGGATGTGTAGATAGGTAAGAGGAAACATTCAAGGGATGAGCTGCGTGGCACAATTGGACATTCTGATTAGATGCAGCAACTTTTATGAAGCTATGTCAATTCTTTTATTAATATTTTAGTATTAATACTTATGATCCTATTCATGGTACATACAAATGAACTTATTGAATATCTCTGGACATTTACTTCCTAAATTTAAAAAAACAAGTCTGTCTTTATTGCATTGGAATTTTCACTTTAGGGTTTAAGTTGGTTGTTGTATGTCTTCCTTTTAGGATGTGGAAGATTTTTGCATATTCAAGTTTACTGATTTTATGAACTTCCTGAAGTACGTTTGTTTTGTACTCTTTCAGCCTTTATCATTCCAGATTATCAAGGCTATTGTTGATATTTCTGAATATCATTTTTTGGTAAGCTATGATGATTGCAGTTTTCAAAACAAAAATATTAATTCATATTATCAGTTGTCTCCAACCTTTTGGGCACCAGGGACTGTTTTCATGGAAGACAATTTGCTATGGACCAGGGAGGGGTGGGGATGGTTTCAGGATGATTCAAGTGCATTACATTTATTGTGTACTTTATTTTTATTATTATTACATTACAATATATAATGAAATCATTATACAACTCACCATAGGTGAGGGACCCTTGCATATTTGAAGCAAAAGAGTACTTTTTTGCATCATTATAAAACGAGCAACAAGATCACTTGTTCATAATAAGCACATTAATATCACTGCTAAATGAATAGTCAGATGTAAAAGGAAAGAGACTCCACAGATAAAGGAATGGGCGGAGCTGGTAGGAGGTTGTTTTTATCTAATTACAATTAATTAGAAGAGAAAGCCTAAATTAGTCAAGACTTAATTTTAGTAGGTGTTTAAAGAAAATGCCTTTTTATTATTAGAGGCATATAAAATAATGTGCAATAATGGTAGCATTGTAACCGCTTCTATTTCAGAGAATAATAATATAGCCCTATTTCCCCTTACTCACGTATGTAGTAGATGTGAAAGTGGAGAGAAGATCTGGGCAGCTTTCTTCAGATAAGGCTTTAGTCCAATGCTTATTTGGTAAGAGAATCTACCAAAGTCAAATGTAATGCTATACACACTATCCTGACAAATAATTGGAAATATCACTAAAATATCATGGATTAATCTATCCAACAAATTATTATTGAGTAATTTGTATGTGCTCAACAGTATTGCAGATGCTAAGAATTTAGCAGTGAGATATACAAGCTCCTGTCCTCAAGACACTTGCATCTTACTTGGCAACAAACAGAAATACATAAATGAATGATTTCAGATATGATGCGTGTTAAAAATACAGAAAGTTAAAGGGATAAAGAGATAAATTAGTAGGCGATAGGCAATCTATTCTATGCAGAGATCAGTAAAGACCTCTCTAATAAAACATGTGAACGATGATCTGAATGATACAACACACACTGGGGCAACATTGTTACAGCGAGAGGGGGCGGCAGGTGTAATAAATGTTTAAGTGCTCATTCATTCATTCAATAAACATTCACACAATAATAGATGCTGGTTGCTACCATTCAAATAATATAGTTCCAATTCTTGAAGGTATTCTAGGCCAGGGGCAGTATTTCTTCAAATCTAAAGCTCTTAGTAAGCTTTCATATTAAGTACCAACACCTAGTTACCAGAAACAGGAGGAGGTTTAAGGTAAGTTTTGAGCAGCAGTTCTTCTTCATTAAGAATAATAGATCTCATGGCTCACTGGGCAGAGCTAGGTCATTGTTCCACTTCTACCCTTGTTTTCCCTGTTATTTATCCTTATTTAAATGCACGTTACAAGAATTTACACACTCTTTGTGTGATCTTTTTAGTGTCCGGTTACTCCACTGCTATGACATTGTTGCCCTTTGCCGTTCATTTTTTTCTCCCTCTGTGTCCTGTAAACTTTGAAATTCATGCAGATTCTGCACTTTCAATACACTCTTTCTTGTGTATTTTCAGTTTCCTGAAAAATGAAATTCACTAACCCGTCTTTTCCTTAATGTCATCTACTTCTATTTTCTGTCCCGTATTTTTAAAAAGCTTTTTAAAAAATTTAGAATAGTTTCAGATTGACAGGGAAGTTTTGAAGATAGTATAGAGAATACTTATACAGCCCACCCCAGTTTTCCCTATTATTAACATCTCACGTTAGTATGGTACTTTTGTAACAATTAATGAACCAATAGTTACACGTGATTAACTAAATTCCATACTTTATTTAGATTCCCTTAGTTTTTACCAAATGTCTTTTCTCTGTACCATGATTCCATTCAGTATATCACATTCTCCTTAGGCACCTCTTCAGTGTGACAATTTCTTAGATTTTCACTGTGATGGCTCAGATAAATTTTAGAAGTACCAGTAGGTTATATTGTAAAATGTTTCTCAATTTGGGTTTGTCTGATGTTTTCTTCTCATAATTAGACTGGGTTCATGGGTTGGGGGAGGAAGATCACGGAGGTACGGTGCCATTCGTATTACATCAAGAGCACATACTACCAGCGTGACCTACTGTGGATGTTAACCTTGATAACCTGGCTGAGGTGGTGTTTGTCAGGTTTTTCCACTGTAAAGTTACTGTTCTTCCCTTTATATGCCATAATGTAGTTTCTGGAAGGAAGTTACTATGCATGGCTCACACTTTCTGAGTGGGAAATTATACTCCACCTCCTTAAGGGCAAAGTGTTTACTTAAATTATTTCAAATTTCTCTGCACAGGAGATTTGTATCTCTCTATGAAATTACCTATTTATATCAGTTTGAGCTAATGGACAATTATTTTATTTTGTAGCTTAAACTATTTATTTATTACCATCATGTTCTACCTCAAAGGTAAGGAAGACTTCTTGCCTTTTTTCCTTTTTTAAATTTGCCCTTTTTTTGATCAGAGAAATCCAGAACACTGTTTTAGGGGGATTACTTTGGCCTTTTAGACTCTGAGGATGTTCTCAAGTCATTTGTTCAGTCTATGAGTAAGAAAGATCTGCCAATATTTTCTTGGGGGACCCCAAAAGAGGCCAAGTTTTTTCTGAAACATGGACTGCAGTTGTTTTCATCATCTCATTGGTTCAGGAGAAGTAAATAGCTAAATTAGGTGGCAGAAGGTAAGTGAATAGCATTGAAGTCCCATGCCTGATAACTCCTGTTCCCTGGCTTCTTGGGCTAACTTTTCAAATCTGCAACTTTCTCCCGCCCTGTGTCACTATCACATATTTAGAATGTACTCTTTATACTCAATTTCCAAATTGTTTGATATTTATCTTCTCACTGTATAATCTCTTTAAATTTGGTTTCTACTCCACTATTATACTAGAACCGAATGCTAAAACCTTCATGTTTCTCAACTGCTATAGTGGCAAAAATTCAACATTTTAACAGCAAAGTTTATACCTAATGATCCAAGTCCTTGGTGGGTTTTATTTCTATTGGGAAGCCACTGTTTTCCTCACCAGGCATACTAATCAGAGATGCAAACGGAGCTCCTCCGTGCATCTCATGGGCCCACATATAGTTGTCCTTGCTATCATTCTGTATCGGCAACAAAACTATCTTCTTGGTAATAAAGATCAGTATTTAGGCCAGCACAGTGACCTTCTTTCTCTTAATTTTCCTCCAACCACATAAAGATTCCAGGCCAGAGTCAATAGCAGCTCCAAATTTGGTGGATATTTTCCTTAATAATGAAGCACTAGTCAATAGCTTGTGAAGTTTTAAATTTGCTAGTGAAATAAACAACAAATTGTTAACTCTCAGATCATTGGATCTAAATCACTTTTATGTTATTTAACAAGTCTTACCTCGTATTTTAGGCATCTGAGCATGTACCTTATTTCCTTTAGTAGTTGAGAAATTATTTAAAGCAGATACCATATGTTAATTAATTAGCACAATTTTCATGACATAGGGGTCAATATACATTATTCTAATAGATCACTGATTTAAGTTGTTTCTAGTTAGCACAATTGCTATGTTGTTAATACTTGTTTTGAAAAAAAATTTCTTCCCTCCTTTCTTTGCTTCCTTCTTTTAAGTTAAAAAGCCATTAGTTTATGTAACTAATGTAACCTTTGAGGAAATGGATCATAGCTCAGCACTCTTTAAGTGTGGAATGCACATAATAGATTGTTTCCAAAAAGTGCAATATGGAAATGTGTGAGGGAAGGAATAACTTTACAGTGGAGAAAGCTAGAAAACGCTATTTCCACCAGGTGATCAGGTTAACATCAACGGTGATAAGTCACTTTGATAGTATTCACTCTTTGATAAGATGTCATGATAATGGCACTTTATTTCTGTGGTCTTTCTCCTCAAAAGCTGTAACTCCAGCATAATCAGGAGAAACATCAGGTATATCACAACTGATGAATAGTCAACCAAATATCTGATCAGTATTCCTCAAAACTATCAATTACATCAAAAAGAAGGAATGTCTGGGAAACGGTCATAAATGTGAGGACCTTAGGAAACATGATTGATGATTAAATGTCATATGATATCCTAGTGGGATTCTGGAACAAAAACAACGATGGAATGGAATCTAAATCAAGTATGGACTTTAGTTAATGATAATGTGTCAATACTGGTTCACTAACTGTTACAAATGTACCATCCTAATGTGAGATACTGGCCATAGGAGAAACTGGGTATGGAGTATGTGGAAATCTTCTGTACTATGTTTAATTTACTTTCAGTAACTCTGAAACTATTTCAAAAATTTAAAAAGTTTTTAATAAAAGTTTTAAAAAAGCCATTAGGTAGCTGAAATAGGGCACGTAATGGTGGCTAAACTCAAGCAAGGAGAATGTCAGAACAAGGTAACTGTGTCAGCTGGGACCCCCAGGAGGAGGACTTCAGAGCAGAGCAAGAAGGCATTCTGGAGGCTGACTGCAGTGCAGGGGATTGAGCAAACAGTGGAAACACGTGGACACACTTGTAGGAGAAGTGAGGTGCAAATATGGAAAGGAGGAAAGATCAAATGAAGCCTATGGTGTTGGACTGGAATTGAATGTATTGAACAGACTCACATTGAGAGACATTCTATAAAGTTACTGGGCTTTCATTTTTGAAAATGGAAGGAATTATTTCTTGGAAATCATGAAAAGGACCTAGAACTGTTTTAGATTAAAGCAGTCTAGAGAGGCAGGACATCTAGGTGCAGCATAAAATTCTTTTGCTCTAAAGGACATATGATTGTTGTTAGTTTTTTTGTTCTATTCTTGATATCTTCAAAAGAAAAAGAAATAGAAATTAAATAGGGTAAAGTCCCACTTTTCAAAAATTATACTTTTCACGAACACACACACACATATGCAGACACCATACACCCCTTTCTTAAATAATAGAGAAATTTCAATTCAGAGTACCTACAAAATGTTTAAAAATTCATGTAGGTAGGTTTGATAATCTTGTATTATGGGGACACTAGACATCAAAATTGCCTAGTCACTCTGACTGATTACATAATTTTCTCTAAGAATTCTTTATTTCTTCCTCCCATGCTTTCTGCCTTAGTTAAATGTGTTTTTTTTCTTTTCTTGCTGCCTAAATAATTTTTTTTACTTAAATTCAAACACTAATCAACTTTAAACTGGATGAGGTCACCTCCATTTCAATGGAAACATCTTGGCCTAAACTCAGGTTCACAAGTAACTTCTGTTCTTACAAAAATTTTGTCATTTTTCTCATACGAAGTTCACTCATAAAAGTAGTAATAAGGTAATGCTACATTGCAAGAGGTTTAAAAATTCTACTTTTTTGCCTGCCTTCTTTCTCTCTTTTCTTTCTTTTCTTTTTTCTCTCTTTCTCTTTTCCTTCCTTCCTTTCTTCCTTCCCTACCACACTTCTCTCCCTCCCTTTTTCACTTATGTTCCTTTACAAGATCAAAACCATTTAATTTCTGAACTTCTTTCAAGTGATCATAGTGATATTTATAATAATAATATGAAATAACATTATTTAAGCAAGAAAATTCAAATTATGTCTATTGATGTTTATTGGCTTTAGCCACAGGGTTAAATGCAGGGCTCATGAAAATCTCCAAGGATAGACTCCATCCAAGATCTTTTGGAGTAGAGAAAGAAGAAATGACTTATATTATTTGAAAAGGAAGACTAGCATTCTTTGAATATCAGGCAATAAATTTTACAATAAACTGATCATCCATAAAAGAAACATTCAAAAATAATTTATTTGAGATTCATTTCTTATTGGAGAATATTGCAGAATATTGATCTTTTAAAGAGAATGGTTTCATGACATATTTGGAGAACACAGCTTGAGACATCTGATCCAAACAAACTTGACTACTTTTTGAATAGTTCAGAGGACCTAAAATTTTAGAGACACAGATTTATTCTATCTCTATAGTCTAGTGGGAGTGACCTGGAATGGGATATCTGAGCTGATCTTACCCACTTCACATTACACGTCTTGTAAATTAGGTTGAATTTCTTTCTTCCAAAGCTACCACTCTCCAGCTAATATGATATAATACACTGGAGTTTATCATTGACCTCTCTTTTCCTCTCATCCTTTTAGTACCCAGTCATAAATCCTATTTTCTCTCCTTTAAATGAAATGTTCTGCTGGCCCATCCTCAATATTTTTTATTTACTCTGAAATAAGATACCCAATATACCAAAATTTTGTTTGACCAAAATACCTGTACTTCAGAAACATTGCAATAGCCTTTATTTCTATACTTGCCTCCATGTAAAACTTATTGAAAATGACTGTTTAGAGTAATTTTCCTAAAATACTGCTTTTACTCCTGCTCAAAATTCAGTACTGAGTACTGAAAATTATCTAAATTTCTCTATGGCAATTCCAGTCAATTCTCAAACCGCCTTACACTTCCTTGACAGGTTCCTTTCCCTCCACTATTTGTTGTCTCCACTTTAGTCAAAGTAGTCTATTTATGTCTCATTATCCACATTCCTATTTCTTATGTCCACATCTTTGTCCACATTTTCTCTCAACTCTATTACATGTGCAGTCAATTTTCCTTCCCCATCCCACGTTCACCTCCCTATCAAAATTGCGTCGAACTTCAATCTTCAACTAAAAATCTTTTTCTTTTACCTTTTTATATAGCCACAACCCAAAGAGACTTTCCATTCTTTAACGCCTATAAGAACTTGTATCTGTGCTGTTCATTTCATTCTTCATTTGCTATTTTACTAATAGATGCTTACCTATTTCCTCATATGTATTTTGGGATTTAGGGTATTATGGATTTATACACATTTAACCTGGATGAACAGAAACTACATTTCCTGAAATCCCCCTTTTCTATATAATTCCACTTTAGAGGTCATCACAAAAGAAAGGCATGCGAGATGTGGCAGGTAAAAGTGAGATTAGCAGTCATCTGTATGCCCTGGAGGTTGGTGGAAGGTGCACCAAGTGGTCCCACCTCTCATTTCCCTGTTTACCCTCCCCATCTCTTCCGCCTCTGCTACCCCTGAGACAGCAATAATAACCCTTCTCTTCCTCAGCTTACTCAGCATGAAGATGGTGAGGATTAATTTTTATGATGATTCACTTCCACTTAATAATTAGTAAATATATTTTCTATTTTTTATGATTTTCTTAAAAACATTTGCTTTTCTCTACCTTACATTATTGTAAGGATATAGTATATCATATATAACATAAAAATGTGTGTTAATCAGCTCTTTATGTTGTAAGGCTCTGGTCAATAGTAGGCTATCGGTAGTTAAGAGTTTGTGGAGTCAAAAATTACATGTGGATTTTTGACTGTATGTGCAGTTGGCACTTTTAACCAAGTAAAAGTCACTTACTTTAGATTCAAAGATACAAATAGATTGAAAGTAAAAGGATAGAAATATATTTTTATGCAAATAGTAAAAAAAAGAGAGGTGGATTGTCTATACTATTAATAGTATCAGACAAAATAGACTGTGTGTCAAAAACTATTATGAGAAATAAAGAAGACTATTATATACTGATCAAATATTAATTATTCAAAAAGGCATAGCATCATCATAGCTCACTGCAACTTCCAGCTCCTGGGCTCAAGCGATCCTCCACCCTCCTGCCTCAACCTCCCAAGTAGCTAGGACTACACACATGTGCCACTGAGCCTGGCTAATTTTTCTATTTTTTTGTAGAGATGGGGTCTCACTCTTGTTCAGGCTAGTCTCAAACTCCTGGCCTCAAGGGAAAAAAAAAGTATAGGAATTATAAACATACATGCAGCTAATAACAGAGTTCCCAAATATGTAAAACAAATGGACAGAATTGAAGGGAGCAATATTTCTACAAAAATAGTTGGATCCTTCTATGCACCACTTTCAACAATGGATAGGACATCTAGAAAGAAGATCACTAAGAAAATAGAGGACTTAAACTACACTAAAAAAACAACCAGGCCTAACAGACATACAGAGAGCACTCTACTCGACAATAGCAGACTATACATTCTTCACAAGTGCACATGAGCACTCTTCCGTATAGATCGTATGTTAGTCTACTAATTAATTCTGATTAAAGTTTTAAAGATTGGAATCATACAAGCCATCTTTTATGAGCACAATGGAATAAAGCTACAAATCGATATGAGAAAGAACACCAGAAAATTCACAAACACATGTAGATTAAATTTTTGAAAACCTCTTAAACAACAATTGTGTTGAAGAGAAAAATCACATATGAGATTAGAAAACATTTAGAAATGAATTAAAATGATGACACAACATATCACGATTTACAGGATGCAACAAAGTCAGTGCACAGAATGAAATTTCTAGCTATACATGCCTACATTAAAAAAAAGTCAGATCTAAAATCAATAGCCTAACTTCACATTCTGAGAAATTAGGAAAAAAAGGAACAAACTAAACGCAAGTCTAATGGAAGTAAATAATAAAGATTAGGGTGAAAATAATTACATAGAAAATAGAATATAATAGAAAGAATCAATAAAACCAAATGTTGGTTCTTTAAAAAGTTTATTAAATTGACAAACCTTTAGCTAGAATGACAAAGAAAAAAGAGAGAAGACACAAATAACTAAAATTGGAAATAAAAATGGGAACATTATTTATCTTATAGAACCAGAAGAATTATAAAACAATATTATGAATAATTGTATGCCAAAAAATCATATAAAAAATAAAATGTACACATGCCTACAGACACAAATTACTTACACTGTCACAAGAGGAAATAGAAAACCTCACCATACCTATAATAAGTATACAGATTGATTAAATAATCAAAAACCTCTTAACAAAGGAATGTCCACGGCCACATGGCTTCGCTGGTAAATTTGACCAAACATTCCAAATATTTAAAGAAAAATAAACACCAATCCTTCTCAAAATCTTAAAAATAAGTTGAAGTGGAGGGAACACTTCTTAATTCCTAGCATTAGCCTGATATCAAAGACACATAAAGGCATTATAAGGAAATCATAGAGCAATATTCTTTACGAATATAGATGTTCAAACCCTCAACAAAATACCATCAAACTGAATTCAAAAGCATATTAAAAGGATTATACACCATGACCTAGTGGGATTTATTGCAAGAATTCAAGGCTCGCTCAACATAATAAAGTCAATATACTCTAGTGGGTGCGGTGGCTCATGCCTATAATTCTAGCACTCTGGGAGGCTGAAGTGGGAGGATTGCTTGAGCCCTGGAGTTCAAGATCAGCCTGAGCAAGAGTGAGATCCCATCTCTACTAAAATTACAAAAATTAGCCAGGTGTCATCACACGCTCCTGTAGTCCCAGCCACTTGGAAGGCTGAGGCAAGAGGACAGCTTGAGTGCAGGAGTTTGAAGTTGCAGTGTGCTGTGGCTACAGTGACACGATGACACCATTGCACTCCACCCACAGAGACAGAGCGAGAGTCTGTCTCAAAAAACAAACAAACAAACAAAAGTCAATATTCTATATTAATAGAATGAAGGAAAAAATAAACAAATGAACAAAATATGATCATCTTAATTGACAAGCAATAGGCATTTGGCAAAATTCAACAACTTTCATAATAAAATATACTCAGAAAACAAGAAGTACAAGAAAATTTTCTTAATATGCTAAAGGGCCTTTTTGGTTCTCCTGTATTTTTATTTCTAAAAACTAGAGGGTGAAGGGAGAAAACTTCCAGAATATTCTGGATCAGATTCTGGGGCAAGCAGATTCTCTTTCTTTTGAGTTCGGCTATAGATGTAATTATTTATTCTTAAGTTGAAGAGAAAATTCTCTGATGCAGAAGTATTTTAAATTAATTATGTAAATATTACATAATTATCCTCATCCCTTAAGTGTAGGATGTGCATAGTGACTTTCTTTCAAAGAGTGTAGTAAAGTGAAGAAAAAGAGTAACTTTACAGTGAAGAGACCTGGGAAATACTGCTTCGGGCAGGTGATCCAGGTCAACATCAATAGTAATAAAACATGTTGATAGTATTTACCCTTGATATAATATAATGTAAATGGCACTTTGCCTTTGTAGCCTTAACTCCAGTGTAATCATGAGAAAAACAGCAGGCAAAGTCTAAGAGAGGGGCATCCTGTAATACCTAACAAGTGCTCTTCAAAACTGTCAAAGTCATCAAAATCAAAATATGAGACGCTGTCACAATCCAGAGGAGCCTAAGGAGACATGATGATTAAATACAGGGTGACATACTAGATGGAATCCTGGAATAGAAAAAGGACATTAGGTAAAAAATAAGCAAATCTGAATAAACTATATACTTTAATTAATTATATGAATATCAATTCATTAATTTTTACAAATGAATCACTCAAATGTAATTTCATCTAATAGGTGAAATTATTTGTGAGGGATACATTGGAACTCTGCACTATCTAATTAATTTCTCTGTGAATCTAAAACTTTTAAAAAGAAGTGTAGTTTATTAATAATACACAGAGAGAGAGAGAAGTTGAGCCATCCTTTATTTTGGAATTCAAGGTTAAAGAGCAGTTGCTTCAGGGAAAAGCATAAGTTAATACATGACCCTGGTAGTGGAAATTCTTTTCTGTTAAGTTATTTGTCATTCTTGGAAAGTCAGGTGCTACACCTTAAGTAGTAAGCTCTTCCTCCAACTGGACTAAAAATGCACTCAGAGGGTATGCAAACACACACACACACACACACACACACACACACACACATAAAAGAAAGAACCAATAGAAGAAGAAAATACAAAAGTGAAAGTTAGCCACCTTTCTCACTTTTCTACTCTGTTCTCAATACATTGATTTTCTGAAGGGACCATGCTCCTTCATCGCTCCCATAGACATGTTATATTTTCACCATTGGTAATACCCTTCCATACTGAGGATGTTTGGACTGGATAGTTGGGAGGGTCCAGTGCCTTGAGAGGTCAGTGAGAACAGAGATTTTTCTAGCTCTAAACTTAAGCAACCTCACTAAAGTGAAAACATAAACTAGATTTTCAATTAAGGTATATGCAACTGTGTAGTCTCCTGCAGTTTTTCTTTAACACGATGATTGCTTTTGTACAGGGCTGACAAAGCACTGTGAAGGGTTATATAAACCTAAATGACATCTTTCAGGCTTAGTATGTTTCTGTTTCACTTTGTTATGCCATGAAGACTTCCTTTATAGTTCCCTGGACTTTTGTCACTTTTATATTAATTTATGGTAAGCAAAAACAATATTGTGGACACTAGTAGCATTTTTTTTTATAAAAAAGAATGTTATTGTGTTTATTTTCTTTTGAATGTAGCTTATGCATAATAATTTTGTTGCCATTTTAGCCTCAGAATCCTATTTGGTTAAAACTTTAAGGGTGCCTCTCAGAACCCATTCTTAAATTTAGTTAATCAAATAGAGCCAAAATTTTTAAAAGCATTTTCCCTTGCTTTCTTCTCATTTGCCTTGAATTTGATTTGATTTGTAGCTGCCTCTTTTCTTTCCTTAGTAATTCAATTAACCAATCTCTCTTGAGCAACCCGCTCTTCACCAGATAATATTCTAGGTATTGCTAGATCAATAACAAGAGTGAAAAATTACCTATCTTTAAGGGACTTTACATTCTAGTGAGGTAACAGTAAACAGATAAACATATAAATATATAATATGATATGTGAAGTGATTAATATTAAGAAAGAAAATTCTACTTTAGAAGACAAACAAAAAGCAAAAGGTTTTGTAGTTTTATTTCCAGTGATCTCTGAGGAGACAGCAATTAATAAAAGATGTCCACGAGAGGCCGGGCGCGGTGGCTCACGCCTGTAATCCTAGCACTCTGGGAGGCCGAGGTGTGGATTGCTCAAGGTCAGGAGTTCGAGACCAGCCTGAGCAAGAGGGAGACCCTGTCTCTACTATAAATAGAAAGAAATTAATTGGCTAACTAAAAATATATATATATAAAAATTAGCCGGGCATGGTGGCACATGCCTGTAGTCCCAGCTACTTCGGAGGCTGAGGCAGGAGGATCACTTGAGCCCAGGAGTTTGAGGTTGCTGTGAGCTAAGCTGATGCCATGGCACTCTACCCAGGCAACAGAAGTGAGACTCTGTCTCAAAAAAAAAAAAAAAAAAAAAAGATGTCCATGAGAGGAGTATGTAAGACACATAAATACCACAGTATACTCTGGGCAGAAAGAAACTCAATTAGAAGGACTCCAGATAATATCTTGCCTGTTTTTAATGAAAAAACAAAAAGCATTTAAACAAATAAAGCTGCAGAGGTGGTAGTAGCCAGACCATAGAGGACATAAAACAAGATTTAATGGCTTTTAATATTTGTATATCTCATTTAATAATTATGTGATCTTCTATTATCTCTCTGAATATTAGGTTCCTCATCTGTGAAATCAACTAAAATTTTGTATTTATTGTTATATGTTAATGGTAGAGAAGTGAAGTGAGGTCTGGGATACTGGTTTTATTTGTTCCTTGATCAAAGTGATAATTAAATAGATATGTTACACTTATTTATCATTTATTCACTTTTCTGCATGTTATTGTTTAATAAATAGTTAAAACTATTTAGTAGTGCTATTATAAAAATAAGATTGTGTGTGTGTGTATATATATGTATATATGTGTGTGTGTGTGTATAAGTGTCAAGCAAAGTCCCTGGTACATGTTGGCCAGAACTAATGTCATCCTTATTCTCCTATCGTTTATCACATATTTCCGCAGCCCAATAATTGTAGAGATTTTTTTTTCAGAATATTATGGGGATACAAACATTGGTTACAAGATTTCTTTTGTGTAGTTTGAGTCACTTATATGTGCACCTATCCAAGATAGTGTGCGTTTTACTTATTAGGTATGAATTTACCTGTTCCCTCCTCTCCCCTCACAGTTGCTTGGTTTCCATTGAGTTTTACTACTTTATGTGCACATGAGTATTGATCAATTAGTTCCAATTTAATAGTGAGTTCATGTGGTATTTGTTTTTCCATTCTTGCAATACTTTGCACAGAAGAATGGTCTCCAGTTCCAACAAGGCTGAGTAGCACTCGATGGTATACATATACCACATTTTATTAATCCACTCAGGTATTGATGGGCACTTGGGTTGATTCCACATCGTTGCAATTGTGAATTGTGCTGCTATAAACATTTGAGCACACATATCTTTTGGCTAATATGATTTTTTTTCCACTGGGTAAATACCCAATGGCAGGATTGCTGGAGAAAGTGATAGCTCTACTTTTAGCTCTTTGAGGTATCTCAATACTACTTTTCACAGACGTTTTACTAGTTTGCATTCCCACCAACAGTGTATAAATGTTCTCCTCTCCACATCCATGCCAGCATGTGTTGTTTTGGGACTTTTTGATAAAAGCCATTCTCA
>CAUYPO010069077.1:0-19501 GCA_963574435.1 Cheirogaleus major | reverse complement strand
ATTTGAGCTCAGGAGTTCAACACCAGCCTGAGCAAGAGAGAGACCCCATCTCTACTAAAAATAGAAAGAAATTAATTGGCCAACTAAAATATAGAAAAAATTAGCCGGGCATGGTGGCACGTGCCTGTAGTCCCAGCTACTTGGGACGCTGAGGCAGAAGGATTGCTTGAGCCCAGGAGTTTGAGGTTGCTGTGAGCTAGGCTGACGCCACGGCACTCTAGCCTAGGCAACAGAGTGCGACTCTGTCTCAAAAAAAAAAAAAAAAAAAAAAACTGAGCTAGTTTTAGAGAGCCCCAAAATGTCTCTTGAATAGGAGACACCAAGGGATATGGCTAATCAAGACTGACAACTGGGGCCAAGCTATGGCAGCAGAAGAATGGGTCTGATAGTTAACTGCAAGGTGTGCTTTTAAACACAGCCCATACAAAGTTTACAAATGTACCCAGGGTTGCTGTGTTGTTGTGTGGTGACGGTTATTGGTGACACAGAATTACCATATGACCCAACACTTCTTCTCTTAGATATATATCCCAAAGAGTTGAAAAACAGTAGTTTAAACAAAAATTTGTCCATGAATATTAATCGCAGCATTATTTGCAATAGCAGCAAAACATAGTAATGACCCACCAACTGTTTGATGAATGAATAAACGAAATGTGGTATATCCACGCAATGCAATATTATTCAGTCAAATCATAAACAAGAATGAAGCACTAATACATACTGCAACTAGGATGATCCTTGAAAACATTATGCTAAGTGATAGAAGCCAGACATAAAAGGTCACTATTATATCTATTTAAAAGAAATATCTAGAATAGGCAAACACAGAGACAGGAAGCAGATTAGTGATTGCCAAGGGTTAGTGGGGAGTTATTGCTTAATGGGTCCAGGATTTCCTTTTGGGGTGATGAAAATGTTTTGGAGCTAGATAGTAGTGATGGTTGCATAACATTATGTATTAAATACCACTAAATTGTACACTTAAAAATAGTTAAAATGGTGAATTTTATCTTTTACCACAATTAATCAAAACAAAACACCTGCCCAGGCTTTTCTGTTCTAGCGAATGCTATTTCTCAGCCTTTCCTCCAAGAGGAGGAGGAATCCAAATGAAATAACCATCACCACACAACAAAAATCCTTACTAAAAAGGATTTAGATCTTGGACAGGACAGGTAGGTGGGTGGCGTCTACCTGATTTCATAATCTCTCTGAGTAAACGCTCCACTTTGCTCTAGATTGCTCAGGTTTACGCCCCTCCCAGCTGCCTTGGTCTGGCTCCAGGGCAAACAAGAGTCAGGTGGACCCTACCCTACAGGCCAGCTTCTAGAGCAAGGGTCACAGCTGATCTCTGAGGCCCTAGGTAACCTCAGAAGCCCACGTTCTTATGTCCCACAGTCTGCTTCTAAATGTTCTGACTGCAGTCCAGCATTGAACCTTAACGAGAAAAGAAAAAAATTATTTCTCTTAAATTTCATGTACCTTTTCACGTACACAGAATCTTTTCTGTACCCTAAGTGGAGTGTGGATGGCATGTTACTTTCTTTCTCTTTCTCCCCAAGCAAAACCCCCACCTTCCCCAAGCTGATTTCAGACCAGATCGAGCACTTCGGCAACAACGCGTAAGATACAGAAATAGCTTCTAGCAACATCCTTGTTAAAATGGTGGGACTCTTTCATCTCCTCCATGAATTTATTTCTGCTTGCTCAGCCCTCCCATTCAACCCTGGACTTTTCCTCCTGTCTGTACCAGCCCGTGCAAACACTTCATTCTTCCAACTCTCTTGTCTCTGATCTGGTCGGGTCAGCCTTTCCTGCCCTATACCCACGTCCATTGCGCAGGTCTCAGGAATTAGTCCTGGGTCTGGTTCTTTGTGAACAGGTGCCAGGCCCTCCCCCTGTACCTTGCCAGGCCCTCCCCCTGTACCTTGCTGGTATTCAAAACCTCCTCACGTTAATCAACCTGCCTTTCTCCAGAAAAGAACCCTTGAATATTGCCTCATTGAAGGAAGCTCTTTCCCCACTCCCTCCCTCCTTGCTCCTCCTAGGGTGGCCTGCATCTTAGCAGGCTTGCTTGGGCTGAAGGTTTACCTGTCTGCAGGTACAAACTATTGCGCTCTAGGGCTGTCTTCCAAGATCTCACCCAGCACCTTCACCATCGGCTCATGTGCTTCCTTTCCATCCCTTGCCCATCCTAACGGCTCCAGCACCCAGCTCACACTCTCGCTCACGATGTCCAGCTTCGCCTCCCTTTATCTTGTCCCACTCCACTCATTGTTTGATCCATTCATTCATTCATCATTCATTCATTCATTCACTCACCTGACAAACATATTGAGCTCCTACTCTGTACTGACCCTGAGCTGCACACAGTGGCACAAAGATGAGTCAGATGTGGTCGCCCTGAGAGCTGACGTGCAGTCATACAGCCATCTCAGCAGTCAAGACACTGAATACCCCTGTGCCAGCTGGCCCCTCGCCACTACTCCGAGTACCTCCGGCTGTCCTGGGCCCTCCCCTGAAGCTTCAGTTCTCCCTGCCGTCCAGCAACGACCAGACTCATCCCAACTGCCACCTTTGGAGGGCTCACAGTCAAATGGTGGACACCTTAGAGCTTGAAACTGCTCAAAAATGTTTACCTCCTCCCAAACATCAAACTTTGGATGCACACGTACTGACCCAGCTCCCCTTTGTCTTCTTCCGTGTCTTCTCTGTGTCCCCCCTCCCGTGCCCACTGCACATCCTTTGTGTCTTCATGCCACCAGTCCGTCAAGTCTTCTCAACCCTTGCAGCTCACTTCCGGCCTCTCCATCCACCTTGGAGCTCTTGGTCAGCCATGTCCACGTGCTTTGGTCATCCTCCCGGAACCCCTTGTGCCTTGGCCCTGCATCCTTCTTGCTCGACAAGCCCTCTCCCTGGAGAACATGTCACCTGTACTTTCCACATGTGCTCTCTGAACTGCTGCTCGGGAGCCCCCCACCAGGGCAGGTCACAAGGACAGGGGTCCTGAGAGTTTTGCATCCGTGGGCTAGCAGGCTTCATTCCGCTCTGCCTTTCCTGCTGCTTGGCAAACATGTCCCCATATTGCGTTGGTTTGCCATTACCACCTCTTCTTCAGCTACACTCTTCCTTGCATCTTAAATCTCTCCCCTCTGACCTATAAATACACTATTATTTACCCTGCCCTGTAACAGAGACATTTATCACTCAATGAACATTCACACATTTCCCCGAATTTCCCAGTATACTTGCAGGTAGGTGAAGCCACATGACTTACTTGGCTAATGAGCTTTGAGTGGAAATAACCTGTCCTTTCTGGGCAGAAGCATTTAAAAACCAGTGCATGACCTTCCAGCTCTCTGTCCTTCTCTAATGAGCTGGAAGCTACTAGCTGAGGCGGTGGCTTCACAAGATGGGAGTAGTTTCCATCATCGAGTCTTGAGACGATGTGGAGAAGAAGGGCCCTGAAGAGCTGCCTGGCTGTTATGGGAATATTTGTAAAACAGAAATAGATCTTTGTCGCGTAAGCCACTAACATTTAGAGGCTAATTTGTTATGCAGCATAGCCCAGCATTACCCTGACTAATACATCTCCTAAGATAACAGCAATCGAAACACCTTCCCTTGAGCCTGTGTTCCCTCAGGTTTCCACCCTGTTTCCCTGGTCTCTGACCCACCACTTTACCAAATTATTCTATGCAAGGCTCCCAGTGATGCCAAGAACCCCAAATCCAACAGCACTTCCGCGGCTTCAGCTGGTTTTCAGACGGATACCATGTGATTGACTCTGTCCTTCTTCTACCCCGTCTCTGGTGCTTTCTCACCTGGGGTTTCCTCCTGCCTGATCTTTTCAAGGCTATATTACTGGCTGTCTCTTCTTCATGCTGCCTTCCAATATAGCCCCGCCCGAGGTCTAGCCTCGGCCCTCTGTTCTCTGTACTTTCCCTCTTGATCTCGCCCAAGCTGTGCCTTCTGTATCCCTGGCCGTGCGCATGACTCCCAGATCTATTTATGTTACTGTTCTCAAAGAGCTTCGGGCTAACATGGAACACCTTGAGCTCTTCCCAGGCTCCAGGACCACGATTCCGACCAGCTGCATGTTCCCACACTTAGAACACCAAACCCAAACTCATTTGCTAGTTCTTAACCTCCCGTCTTCCATATTACACGGCTTCTTCATCTTACAAGTGCCTAGGCTCAATGTCTGGGGTGCTATCTCCATTCACACGTACATCCTGGGACTTCCCAGTTCTGGAAGATTCTATTTCTTCTTACTGTCCCCCATCTCTTCCCTCTTCTCTATCCCCTCTGCCACTCGGAAAGTGTTGAGCCTAGTGCCTCTGAGTTACTTGGTAGCTCCTCGGCCTGATAGCTGGGGCCTTCAGGTTACGACTCTCCCAGTCTTATGTTCCCATGTCCACACCCGCCACACTCCAGGAAAACTGGTTTATTTCTTGTTCTCCAAACGTGCCTAGGGCTGTCCCTACTCTAGCCCTTGCTCAAGCTATTTCTGCCGCCTGCAATGCCTTCCTCCAACCCTAGCTCTCATTTCTGTCTTTCTGTTGAGTCCTACCAATCTTTCAAACCTATTTTAAATGCCATTTTCTCTGTAGAGACTTTCCTAATCCCCTTGACTTTATGTTTGCTCCCTCTTTTACAAATGTAGAGTGTTTTATTTGTAAATCTTGTATGAGTTGGAATAAAAACACTTGTCCTTTTTTTTGCCACCATCTTTAATCCATGGGACATTCTGCTCTCTGGCCTCCCAGCCAGGTTGCTCTCTTCTCAAAGTATTTTTAGTAACTGAGTTTGTTGTGTTCCCTTTCAGGAAGTGGGTACTTATGTCGTATTCATGCTTTCGGTCACAGGATTAAACCTCGCTTCAAGCGGGGAGTTACCAACAAAGCTGGTGGCTGGGCTTTCCTGGGGCCTGTTTCTGTGAACAGTTTTGGAGTTCGCAGCATTTTTTCTGACATCCTGAGCTATACATAGCTACAAGCGAAACCTAGCTGTTTTGCATGTGCTTAGGGGCCAACCGGCCAGGTGGTTCTTCTCGAACATTCCAGCTGATCTCATCCCTGTGAACCCCTCCTCCTCCTGCGTCGTATTAGAGAGGCCAGGCAGGTGTCTAAAAGGGAACTCAGTCCAAACTGGGACTGTCCATGTGCTAATGAGCCCCACAGTTTTCTGCCTGGGGACGTGGAGCTCAGCGAGCCTGTTGGGTGGAAAATGGGCCGTCCTGTACTGACTTCAAAGCCACAGCAAGTCTGGGCAGGAAGTGAAGGAGGATACTAAATCTGGAGGCTGAAATGCTGAGGAAATTGGGAGCTAACCGGACAGTGGATCCCAGAGGAGAGAAGAGGGGAGACCCTGCTGGGGTGGCCGGTGTGGCTGAGGCGGGGCCCTTGTGACCCACCCCTCTGTGGGTCAGGTTTTCCACGCACAGCGAAAGGGAAGACTTGGGGGATAGCATTTCCCTCCACACAAGCTCATTAATGTGAAGCATTTTGTCATCTAAAGGCAGAAAGAGACGCAGCCTGGACCAAAATCTTTTGCCCTCTTGTTGCCTAATAGGCCAAACTATGACCTGGAGAGCCTTCGAGATCCCCTGAACCAAAGGTTCACACAGCAAGGTAGCAGGAAGTGAAAGGGGTTGGGGGGGGGGTAGGGGGGGTGACTGAAGAATGTGTACCCCTTCCCTAAGGCCCCCACCCCCTGCTGCATCCATAATTTTGGTCAACCGTGCCTGGGCCAAACCAAGGGCGTCAGCAGGCCAGCTGGCTGATGACACCTGCTTTGGTCCAGTTCTCTCCCGTCACAGACTAAGGTTCAGAGAGGTTAAGGGGCTTATCTAAGGTCACACAGCCAGTTTGGGGGAGAGACAAAAACTCAGATACAAGTCCCCTGGTGGCCATGCCATGGCTCTTTCCACTCAATTTCTCTTCTCTCAGCTTGAGGCAAGATCGAAAATGCTGGGGGACTTTCATTAAGGCTGAGGAAAACAGGCTCCCTGTGAGTTTGCAAATGCATAAGTGGAGCAAAGGGAAAATAAATGGCTCCTATAAATATTTATGTAGAAATCTGGTAATGTGGCCTACAGAATCCATGGAAGCTCAGAGAAAAGTTCAATCCAGGGTTGAAAAAACAATAGTTAATTTTTTTCAAAACACTCAGCAGAGTTGAAAAACATCGTGTTCCAAAACAAATAAGTTCTGTTGACTAAGTGAACATATTTTTTATTCATTTCATTGTTTATGGCCTCACTGTTAACTCAAAGCCCTTTATTTTTTTTAAAAACAAAGCTATTATTATTAAAAATTCACTGTTTCTAACATAGTGAAAACACTTTTTAAATACCCAAAGCCAAAACAGTCTCTGTTCTTAGACCAAGGACTCCTTGAGGTTTGGAGAACCAGGAAGTTGTTTTCCATGTGGCTCTAGAAAGGCCGGCATTCCCTGATGGAGGCTTTGCCTTATCTTGGGTTGGGGGTTGGTCCTGGGGTCCAGCTGAAAGGTTCAGGCCCATTCTCGAGGTCCCTCGGGAGCAGAGGAGCCGTCCCCAGCAAGCTCGGCCAGTCCGTAGTCTGTCGCAGCAAGATTTAATGCCATCAAAGGACGGTGGGGCTTTAGAAGAGCCTCGGAACCTTCTGGTCTTTGCAGTGAGATGACCTGAGAAATGCTAAAGTCCTTTGTGTTCTAACCCAAAGAAGGAGACTTCGACCCTCATGACTAAGTGGGCATTGCAGTGACCTTGAGGAGGCTGATGAAACCCAAAGATGCCTGTTCCTCCAGTCCCCCTAGTGCCATCAGAGGAAGGCACAGACAGTTGTCTCGCCAAACATCTTGCCTTTACGCTGTTTGGTTATGTCTAGAGCCCTTTCACTTTGTTTCATCCACTGGCGTCCAGTGGCTCTTGCACCCTAACTTTGTGGACGCAAACCCTCAATCTGTGGTGACCTGAACACCTTCCCTGAGCTGGGTGTAAGTCCTTCCTCCATCTCCATCATCCCAGCTTCTCTCCCACCTCCGTCCCCATCTCAGTCACTCCGCCCCAGCCCCATCTGGTCTGCCACTTGCTCTCTGCCCATCTCTTACAGGTGGTTTCTCCTCCCTTTCCCTTTCACTGGCCTTGTGCTGGGCTTGGACCTGCTCCTTCCTTTCCCATCTGTTGCCAACCTCACCACCATCTCCACACCTCCTCTCCTCGCCCTCATTCCTGACATCTTCCCCCTTCTTAACCATGCCTGAAATTAACACCCTTCCACTTGACTTCCTCAGTCTGGCCCCTTCTTTAGAACTCTTTCTTGACACTCCCCACTCCCACATTTCTCCTCCTCCTTGCGTGTTTTGTTAACTCCCTTTTCTTCCCTATGTGATGAGCTGGGAACATGGTAGCAATGCCCCGCAGTGGCCTTTCCCCAAATCAGCTGGGCTCCCCGTGCGTGGACAAACACAGGGCACGACGGAAAGTCGACTGCGTTTTTCAAATTGTGAGTTCCCACCTATCAGTGGGTCCAAAAATCATTTCAGTGGATTACAACCAACATTAAAAAGAAAAAAAGATGCCCGTGTGTTGGCTCATGCCTGTAATCCTAGCACTTTGGGAGGTCAAAGCAGGAGGATCCCTTGAGCTCAGGAGTTTGAGACCAGCCTGAGCAAGAGCAAGACCCTGTCTCTATTTGAAAAAAAAAAAAAAAAGAGGAAAAGAAATCGAACAGAAAAGTAAGATAAGTATGGTTTTGTAACACTTTTGTTTCAGCAGTTTCTGTGCCTGTGCATTCCAAGTCTCAGCATAAAATATATTCTTTACTGTGGATGGCAACAAGAAGGGTTGAAAGTCCCTGTTCTAAAGCATCAAGGAAGACTCCGAAGACTGTGAAGTAAAATAAAAATCCTAAGGCTCACCCCCCACCAGCTGACTGAATGGCCCCCTCTTGGCTAAGGGGATATCCTAAAATTAAATTGCCTGGCACGAGTGAGGTCAGACCTGCCTCATCATGTCCTCCTCCCTTCTTGGAGACATCCTTTGTAACCCATTAACAGGCCTAAGGGTATGCAAGGCAAACCTGCCAGATGCTCAATTTACACAACAAATGTATATCCGGTGGCTTGTCTCTGATTAACAGCTCCTTATCTCAAAACATTCCAAGCCTTTAGACAAACCTTAAGGTCTTTAACCAATTACAAGTCAAAGAATCTTTAAATCCACCTTTAACCTGTAAGCCCCCCTGCTTCAAGATGTCCCACCTTTTCGGGCCAAACCAATGTATGCCTTCCACATATTGATTTATGACTTTACCTGTAAGCCCTGTCTCCCTAAAATGTATAAAACCAAACTGTAACCCACCCACACAGAGTCCCCTTGCTCAAGGCTTCTCGGGCGTGGCTCTGGGTCATGGTCCTCAAATTTAGCTCAGAATAAATCTCTTTAAAATTATTTTACAGAGTTTGGCCTTTGTTCCGTTGACAAGACCCAGTGTTGAAAGTGCAGGGAGTGAGAGGGTTAGAGAAACGTGCGTTACTCTGGAGGCTCAGGGAGCCCCGGTTCCTTGGAGCGCTTTGCAAGCGCACGGTTGGGGTTCTCATTCTCCTTACAGCTGGAGGAAGGAGGCTTTGTTTAGGAACTCCTGCCGATTCACACCCAGCACTTCACTCACATTCGCATATCAATCAGAGGCTGATATCTTAATGAGTGGTTATCCGGATCAAAAGAAAACGTTTAAAAGGAATAGGGCCCTTCAGATAATTTTAGAGCTACTCCATCTGCTACTTTTCTAGCCCATAAAAACAAGGCCCTGAAGACAGGTCTGATGGGATTGTTAGATGCTACCACTTAAAGCGCAATGAAATCTGAGTCTTGTCCCCGTGAGCTGGAGCAGGTCAAATTCCAACTCATCCCACGCACTCTCAGCCTCGGGCAGGAACGGCCAGGCCTGGAGTTACTGGCAGTAAAAGGTGAGCACGTTTTCCTGGTTTCCTCGGATCAGGATGACCGGAGGTCTGAGGTCCTGGGACAGGGTCTCCAGCCAGGCCATGTACAGCGAGCTTGGGCACTTCCCTTTCCTCCCGACGGGCAAGGTGCTGCAAGGCAGGAAGAAGCAATGCAAGAGAAATCACCAAGGGGCCTTCCCACCCAGCCCAGCTCACGGTTTGTTTTCTGAATAGGTCTGTTTACTGTTCCCTTCAGAGTTCCTTCCCACCCAACCGAAGGACACCTCTCTGCTTCCTTAAATGTATTATTCAAAATGTGCCTTCAGCCACGAAGCATTTCTAAACAAAGCCGTGCCCTGCAAAGCCCACGTGATCTAGTCCTTGACAACCCGCACAACCTCACCTCCTCCCACCCCCGGCCTCACTGACACCCAGAAGCCACAACTTGGCTTTCTTTCCACCCCTTAAAAAACATGCCAAGCTTGCTCCTGCCTCAGGGCCTTTGCATGTGATGCTCTCTCCACCTGGGGGATCCTTGGCATCACTCAGGTCTCTGTGAGTGCATCTCTCTCTCTGTCACCCTCCAGGGCAGGCCGCCCATGCCTCTTTCCCACATCATCCCATCTTACTGTCTTCACAGCCCTTCACAATCTCAAATCTTTTTGATTTATCTGTCTGTCTCCCCCCTTGGATGTATGTTCACTCATGAGCAGGCTGGGTCTGTCTTGTTCACCCCTCTGTCCCCGAGCCTGGAACACAGTCTGGTCCGGTGTTAAGTGGGGGAACCCCCCTCAGGTCACTCACATCGTGCCAGGCCTGCTTCTCTGGCCACACACCTGCCTGTGGCCACCACAGCGTGATGTGTTTGTGATTCCCCCGAGTGTCCTTGCCCTACCTCCTGCCCTGGGTGGAAGGCCCCTTGTCCTGACCGCGCAGCGCTGCGCAGATAGCGCGATGCCCGGGAATGCTGTTCAGCTGTGTTTTCCCGGCTATTTCAGGAAGTGACTTTTCTACTGAAATCTTGAGAATCCCAAAAATGCATCAGGATGGCCACAGCTGCCCAGCACTTGGCCTCTGGAGGAGGCTGCGTCTCACGGATCCAGCCGGCTTAGGGAAGCTGGCCGCCAGCCCCTCACGTGGGACTCACCTGACAGTGTTTTCCCAAAGTATTAACATCGCAGCCCTTATTTCACCTGAACCTCGGCGCCGCCTCCTTCACAGCCGAGGGAGCCGGGGCAGGAGGAGGAGGCCAGCCACACTGGCTCAGAGCTCAGGCCCTGGCGTCAGAGCAGCTGAGTGTGGCGTGGCCGCGCTCTCAGCCACAGGACCCTGGCACGGTGCCTCCCTGCCCCTGAGCCTCGGTTTTCTCTTCCCCAAAGCGAGAACACAAACACGGCCCTACAGATGACAAGGCACGCGCAGGGCGAGCACAGTGCTTGGCACGCAGCTCACACTTCCCAGCGCCGGCAGCTATTATCTGCACTTGTCATTATCAACCCACACGAGGTGACCGTGAGGTGGTGGCAGAGCTGGGACTCGAACCAAGGTCTCGGGATTCCCCCCACCCCCAGCTGCCTCTGCTCGCTGCAACGCCCCCGCTGCTGAGAAGGCTGAGAAGAGCAATTGGGATCCCCGAACAGCTGCCTCATAATTGAAATTCCGGCAACTTCACTTGGGACAGCCGCTGCTCTCCTTGAAAAGGCACAATCCCGAAAACTGGGGGAGGCCAGTGGGAGGGAACAAGGACACTTCATCAAGCTACTGTCATCTTAGTTCACATGTGTTTGCAGACTTTCCAGGGAATAGGGACACGGGAGTGTCGAAACCAAACTCTTCTGATGGACCAGTGATGCCAGAGGCTGCAAACGCCATCTGGGAACTACTCCATTATTTTTAGGGACTGAATTCAGGAACTTCAAAGGCCACGAGGGAACTGGTGGCTGCATTAGCAGGGGCAGGGGACACCCGCCACTCCTGCGGTGACTTTGAGGCTTCAGCATGACGTTTCCTCCCCCAACAAAGCCTGTCCACCTGTCCCGGGGACAGCTGCCTTTAAAGTCACCCCCCACGCCAGTCAATGTCACGCTCTGTGGCCGCTCACAGGATGTGCACGCCTTAGCTGCTAATCTGTAGAAATAAAGCCGCACAGAACAGAGGAACTTTTTGTTCAGAACTGCTTCTTTTAGCCACACAGAAAGACAGCCTTGGACCTAACCTAGATGTGGAACGATAGCTCTGCGTCAGGACCGGAGTCAGGCTTCGAGACCCAGCCCCCCCTTCCCACCTGGGAGATTCTGGCCAAGTAGCTCAACTCCTCTGAGGCTGTCTCCTCATCTCTAAAATGGGGACTTGTAGAGTTTTGAAAATTCATACGGCTCAATGCCTTGAGTATCACAGAGGCTCAATCAGTTAGCTGCCTTGTTGATTAGGACTATTTGGCTTTGAGGAGGGAGTCCTTATAGATAAAGGAGGTGTTTGGGCCCAACAGGAATGGGTTGTTAGTCTAGTCACCTGTTCTGGTTTGTCAGGGGTAGCCAAGCTCAAGCATGGGCCTTCAGGCAGATAACCCGCTGATTAGGAGACAGCAAACGACCAGGTGCTGCCTCAAACCGGCTGTAGCAAATGGTTCAAGTGTGCTGTCTGAAATGCTAGACTGTATGATTTTGTCATTTCACCAAGGCTTGGGACATTTTTTCCTCCCTCTGAATTTCTGGGGAATGCAGTTTTCTGGGCTCCACCCCAGACCCTGATCTAGAAGGAACTGAAGAATTTGCATTTTCCACATTCCCCTGGTGGTTCCCGGGGCAAGCCTCCACGTTGCAGATCAGCCATGCAGAGATGCGGCTGCTCTGTCCTCCCAGGGGAGCTGGCCCGGCAGCCGGGCCCTTTGGGCAGCAGCTGTCGCTGCTGGCGTGGGGCGGGACACTGTGGGCTGGGCTGGCATCTTCCTAAGGTGACTGGACTCATAATCACGTGTGTCAGCCAATCCCGTAAAGGCTGGTGGGTAGGGGATTGGTTTTCCCTATGAGGTCAGGGGCTGGGGGTAGGGGTTGGGGGTGAGAAGGGAGAAATGTCAACAGGTGGTGACCTCCCAGGATGAAATTCCTCATCTTGTGGCCTGAGAGACCGACTCATATTAATGGCAAATAAACTTAGAATCACAGCATGTTAGTGTGAATCTTGGAAATACTTTCGTTAAACTCTTTTTGTAATTAGGGAAACTGAGGCTAGAGACATGCAGTCACTTACCCAAGGCCACACAGTGGGATGACAGCAAAGACAAAATGCAAGCCTGCTTCTCTGAACAGAGGGGGCACTCACCAAGCCAGGGTTGGGCACACCCATGCGCACACAGCGGGTGCCACACCCAGGGAAAAGTCTGGACAGTATCCCAGGATGCAGCCACGTCCACTCTCTGACCCAGACCCCACCCTGGAAGTGTTGCCCGAGGAACATTTTCTGCTAGGTATTGGCCAGAGGCTTGGAGATAAACCCAGCCCCTCTCCTTATCGTAGTTCTCATACCAAGGAAGCACAGAGCACTTTCTTTGTACCAAAAATTTATGTCCCTAAAGCCCCAGGAAGCATTGTTCTGGGCAGAGCCAGCTTCCTGGGCGTGCAGTCTGTGCAGTCGCTTGGGGCCTTGTGCTTAGAAGGGTCCCATGCTTGGTCTAACGCTCTGCTGTCACCATCTTGACACTTTTTAAGAAAACGCCTTGTTTAAGTCACACAGGAAAGTGTTGCGAGTGTTCCTCCCAGTTGACTACACTGTGAATTGCATCACCGCCTGAGAAATGAACACACTGAGCAATTCGTCCTGTAGGAAAAGCACACCGGCACTGGTGGCATCTGGGGCATGGGACGTGCCTAGTCCCAGGAAGGGCTAGCAGTGAATGGTCTGTCGTCAGACTTGTGTGCTCTTGCACTCATCTGCTGAAAAGAATGATTCCCGCGCCGCGTGGGATGTCAGGAGTCGTTAGGAATCTGTATGTTCTGCTGTGTACTGACACATACGGAGAGACTGGGAGGGACGAGAACTTGGTAGGTCACAACCATTTGCTATGGTCTGACATTCACGTACTCCCAAAATTAAACGTGTTAAGAATCTTACCTTCAGGGTGGCGGTATTAGGAGGTGGGGCCTTTGGGAGGTGACTAGACCATGAAGATGGAGCTCTCATGGATGGGATTGGAGCTCTTATAAAAGGGGCCCAAGAGAGCTGCCTCGCTCCTTCCACCAAGTGAGGACACGGTGAGAAGGCCGGGTGTGACCCAGGAAACAGGTGTCACTAGACTTTGATCATGGCCTTCCCGGCCTCCAGAACCGTGAGAAATACATCTCTGTGGTTCCTAAGCCACCTGGCGTATGATATTTTGTTATAGCAGCCTGCATGGATTAATCCCTAAACTCCACTTGAGTGCGTGGGAGTGTAATTTGAGTGTTGTTTAAGCACGTTTCGCACGGCCTGAGCCACTTTCTGCTGACCAAACTCTAGAAGCAAACATTTTACCTCTGTCCTGCCAATGAAGAGTAAGTGACGCTGGTGCCTCTTGGATCCTCATGAACCTCCTCAGACAAGACTGGAGGTCCAGAGACCTCCCAGGCCGGGTGTCCAGGCTGGCTGCTTAGCTCCGACTATTTGGCACTGCCAGGGATGGGGGTGGGGGCGGGGTTCCTCAGGCTTTATCTATTTATCTGCTTGAACCCATTTGCCATTTTGATCTTCTCAAAGGGGGACTTACAAAGTCTAAAAGGGACGTTGCTGGCACTCTATTGAAAGAGGGTATCGCAGATACAACGGTGGGGAATCTGTGCAATTTGTACAGTACTTGAGTAACTGAAGACCTGGAAAAATAGGGTTTTAGTTGCTTTTATCACTCTCAATGGGCAACTTGGTCTGAGGTCCCCTCCCACAAATCCACGTCCTTACGTCCCGGCATCTGCGGTCCAGGTTGGATGGTGGCAAGTCTGGAACGGGCCGTATCTGCGCACACACCCCAGGAACAGGCTGTGGCGCTGTGTTTGGGGCCTTCTCTCCAGAGAGAGGCAAGCTTGCCGAGGCCCCTCCTGCTCACAATGCCATATTTGTGCTTACTCTCCAAGGCAGAAGGCATTTTGAAAGTTTGTGGAAACATTCAACTGCCTAAACGTTGAAAACCAGTATGCTAAAGTCACGTGCCCGCATCATCTGTCTATGACAATTAGCACCTGTGATCAATTGTGTTCGGCCCCCGCCCCCTCCTCCTTCCCACCACCCTGAGATTTTAGGAAAACGAATTCCATACATCTCACACGAGAATGTAAGGAGATTGCTTTGAAAAGGAGGACCACATCTTGACCTTCTTAATAATTTGTGAGCAAGGGGCCCCGCATTTTCCTTTTATCCCAGGCTCTGCAAATGGTGTGGTCAGTCGTGGACTCAGGGTATGAGAAAACAGGTTCAGCAGGCTTCTGGGCTGTCCTGGGAATTCCCAGGTGGTTGGCTCCGGGAATGTAAGAAAGGCCAGCTGCTTGCCTTGGCGAGGACCCCTTCCCCGCTGAGCTGAGGACCCAGAGGCCTTGGCTGACCGTTCTCCCTACTGGCCTCAGAGAGAGCAGAGCCACACTGAGACCCTTGCTGCGCCACTGTCCCCTCCCACCCTGTCCCCTGCTTGCTCAGCCCTGGCTAACACCCACTACGGGGGCTCAGAACTGGACAGGGCTCCACAGGAACAGCCGGGCGTGGGGTAGGCCTCTGTCTCAGTCGCCCGGGCTTGGCACCAACATCATTTGGGGATGGCCGATGACCAGAGCGCTAGGCAACCCCTGAGCAACCAGGAATCGATTTCCTTCTGGAATGAGCTGGGCTCCCCCTTTGCCATGCAGAGTTGGGCAGGAAAAGTTGGCCAACAGGAGAATGCAGTGACCAGAGGCAATCGCTGATGCCTGGGACACACGAGGCCCTACACTTTTGCCAGCTGGTGTTCAGCCGTGGGGCACACGCAGGCCTGGCCATGGGCAGAGACGTGGCCCGGGCTGTGTTTCCTGCGTTTACGGGAGTTAGGGGCCCTTCCGCCTCCCAGGGGAGAGCTCGGGCCCTCAGCGGTGCCCGCCTGCCGACCCCCTTCCCAGACCCGAGACACCAGACCTCCGACAGGCCCGTCCTCCTGCCGGCCAGGCGCTACTCACATGATGACCAGGGCGGCGTCTCGGGAGTAATCCAGCAGGATCTCGTTGAGCCTCACCTGCCGCAGGGACTGGGGCGGGAAAGGCAGGTGGTCACTTCCTCCAGAGCCCTCGCCTCCTCGCCAAGTCCTCGGGCCTCTTTTAATGTTTCCAACTGGATACGTGAATTATTCCCCCGGAATTATTATGGACTCTCCCACCTCCAGGAAGGAAGGAGACCCCGTAGTAATCAAGCACCAAGTTCACTTCCGTCAGGAACTCCCCGGCGGACCTGCCCACCTTCGTGACTTACAGCGGGGTAGAGGGAAGGGAGAACACTTCCTTGGGTTCAGATCAGCCCTGGTATTTCCTAGCAGGGAGAACCTGAGCAAGTCACTGTCTTATCCGTGAAATGAGTGTCATGACACCCCCGGGGCTTGGGGAGGATCCACTGAGATGACCCGTGCAAAAGCGCCAGGCAGAGGGCCCGGCACGAGGCAAGACAAGCGAACTCAGAGCAGGGACAGCGGCTCCGTGTCCTCTGCAACAGAGCATGGGGGCGTCCTGGGACACCAGGCTTTACTCAGCGTTTTCCAAAGGGCTTTTCGGGGCAGGGTGTCAGGCCGACAGATCAGAGAATTCCCCAAAGCTTGTGTGGGGCTGGGTCGGGGGTCTCTCTCCAAATTGTTTATAAATGGTTGACACTCAGGTCTGACAGTGAATGCACATCCCATTCTAGAGACCGGGAAACTGAGGGGGGGGGGAGTTAACCTAGATCAGGGATTCTCAGCCTCGCACTGTTGGCATTTCGGACAGATGGTCCTTTGTCGTGGGGAGTGTCCCGTGCATGGTGGGACGTTCTGCAGCATCCCAGGCTACATGACAGGAGCACCCCCCACACCTGGCTGTGACAACGAAAAATGTCTCCAGAGGTTGCCAAGTGTCCCCTGGTGCAACACCACCGTGTGGAGAACCACCGACGCTGGGAGGAGACCTGGCGCCTGTCCCTGTCCCCTGCCCTCCTGGTGCTTGCCCACTTGACGGGCCCCACAGCCCTGTTAAGCCGTGCTCACACGTCGCCCCACGTGCACGCACACCCACGCCCCTCTCTCAGCCCCGAGAGCCGTGAAGGGGCTGCCTAGGAAGGGGCGGCGTGGCCCTGGGCTGTGTCTGGGCCACAGGACAAACCACACCTCCACTCTCACCACGAATCTCCCTAGCCCCGCCACCGGGCACACAGGAATGGGCGGCAGAGGGGAGGACTGCTGGGGGCACTCAAGGTGGCAGGAGGACCAGCCGTCACTCCAGCGTGGCGTTGAGTTCCACAGCCCGTTACCCTCCAGCCGGAGTGTCTGCGGCTTGAGGAGAGCTGGGGGTCGGGGCTGAGGGTCAAGGGGACACATGGGACACGCAGCCCGGCCCCAGTGGGCACCTTGACCCCCACCCCCTCCAACGGGGCCCGCCCCACCCCTGCACCTTGACTCTGTTCTTGTTGATCTCCTCATCTGAGATCTTCCAGGGGCAGTCGCGCCTCATCTCTGCGACAGTGGCCTCGTCCTTGAAGCCATCATTCAGGCGGAAGGGTGCGATCATGTCCTCAAACCGCTTGGTGCTGAGGATGGGAGAGCAGGGGAGGCCAGGTGAGACGCCCCCACCCCCACCTCCTGGGAACAGGTCCTGGCGGGGCTGGAGGCGGGGGCCACAGGACACTGGGCACTGCCATGGACATCAAAGTGGCTTTGACCCGCCCTCTGCCCACCCGACCGTTCAGCAGGTGTTCCCTGGGCACGGTTCTGTGCCAGGCTCTGGGTTACACAACAGGGAACAAATCAGACTGTGCCCCCTCCACCACTGTCCCCACGGAGCTCACGGTCTGCTGGGCTATGAGCCAACAGGCAAATAAATAGGAAGAGAACATTTTGTGAAGCTACAAACAGAGAATAACAAGGGTGGGGAGGGCCTGTCTGGGACCTGAAGGCCGTCTGTCCTGCCAAGGCTGGCTGTGCACAGGGCAGGGGTGCTGGGGCATGGAGGAGGAATGTGCAAAGGCCCTGGGGCAGAGGTGAGTCTTGCCTGGGTGAGGGGCAGCGAAGGAGCCCGTGTGGCTGAGCAGGGTGAGCTCCAGGGAGAGAGGGAGGAGGTGAGGACAGACAGGCAGGGAGGGCCGGTCGGACAGGGCTTTGTCGTCTGCCCCGAGTGAGACAGGAAGCTGCTGTGGGGTTCTGTGCAATCTGACTTGTGTCATTATAGATAGAGAGTCAGGGCCGGTCAGCATTCAGCTGACACCATCTGAAGCCACATGGATGGACGAGCTCGCCTGGGACAGAGTAAAGGGAGAGGAGAGAAGCGGGTCCCGGGCCACACCCCAAGGGCGCCGACAGTGCAAGTCAGGTACACGGGCAGAGCCAGCATGGGACCACCCAGCAGAAGGGCCACCGAGGTGGGAGGATCCCTGTGTCGAGCGCAGCTGAGAGGTGGGGACAGGCGAGGACAGGGCCCTGTGGATCGGGTGACATGGAAGTCACTGATGACGCTGGCCACAGCAGTCTCAGACAGAGGGGCAGCAGGGGCGTGAGCGAGACGGGCATGAGCTGGAGGAGGATGAGGGGACAGAGGGGTGACAAGGAGCGCAAAGGTCTCTGGGGTTTGGCTGTGCAAGCGAGGAGAGAAGCGGGTCAGGAGCTGGAGGCAGAGGAAGTCTCAATGGAGAGGATTTTAAAGAGAAGAGGTGCTCGAGGGGGTCTGTATGTTACTCCCGCTGTCCCCTCCGCCTGGAAGGTCTTCCCCCAGCTCTGTCTGTTCATCACAGCCTTCCTCAAAGCTTTGTTCCGCCACCAACCCCGATGACCCTATTCTCTTTGGCCTCCTGGTCTGTCCTGCAGCATTCTGACCACCCTTGGCTTCCTCCAGCCGGCCCTTACGCGGGGAGGGCAGGGCTGCAAATTTCTCATCTCTGCCCCTGCAGTGCCAAGCACAGCCCCCCGCAAGGGGCAGGCAGTGTATCCATCACTATGAAATAGTTCTTTCTCCTCATCTTGATTTCCTTCCTGTGCAGCTCACAGCTGGGTGAGATAAGGGAGACGTTAGGGCTAGGAGGTCAGGAGGAAACTCAATTTATTGAGAAGAGAGAGTCCTGGAAAACCTCGTGCAGACTGATTGACATGATGCGAATCCTGTTTGTAAATGCATTTTAAGAATATGAAGCTGTATCATTTAGAAAGCGAATAATCCCTTCTGACCCCATGATTGGTCCTTGCTACAACTTGGCACAAGGGTTTGCTTAAATTCTGTGCACTAGCCATTGCATGGAGGGAGAAAGGAAGTTATTGCCCAAATCACTCAACAGTTTTTTCTTTTTTTTTTTCCTTTAAAAAAAATTATTTTAGAGATGGGGTCTGGCTATATTGCCCAGTTTAGTCTTGAACTCCCAACCTCAAGTGATCCTCCCACCTCAGCCTCCCAAAGTGCTGGGATTACAGATGTGAGCCACCATGCGTGGCCCCCACTCATCATTTTCCCCACTCCCAGCACTGACATGTTAACATAACAGCAGGGGCAGCCCCTGCCTTGCCCAGTGGTCCCCTCATCCCCAGGGAAGGGACGTGCCCTGCCACAGCCCCTGTAGAAGCTATGCTCTCTGACCCCGCGTTCTGGGCACATGACTCTGTCACCTCTGGCTGGGTCAACAGGACCAAAGATAGCCAAGAACTAGGCTGCACAGTAACCTCCACCTTGGCCTGGCAGGAAGGTGCGAGCCCGGCCAGGTGCAGTCCCTTTATAGGAACTGAAATTAGGCAACGCCTGGAGAAGAAGGTGGTTTGCAGCGGAGCCGGCAGGTCGGGGGAAGGCCAGGATGCAGGGAGACCTCAGAAGCCATGAGGAAGCAGAGCCCACAAATGCAGTGTTTACTGAGCACGGACTCTGGGATGGGCACCGTGTTAAGCACTTTACCTGGATGGGCTCTCAGACAGGGGTTCCCAAAGTGGGGTGCCTGGGCCAGCAGCACGGCATCACCTGAGAGCTTGTTAGACATGCAGGTTCCCAGGCCCCACCCCAGACTCACTGAATCAGAATCTTCGGGGTGAGACCCAGAAAGCCGTGTCTTCACAAGCCCTCCAGGGGCTCCTGACACACGCCAAGGTTTGAGAATCACTGAACCAGCGTCACCTTCGTGGGTAAAATCAGTCTTTCATGAGTACATACAAGTGGTCTGAGCTCGTGAGTGCAAAGCCAGAGGCTCCCTGGACCCCCAGGCTGGGGGAAGAGGGGCCTCTTGTGATGAAATGTTGGCTCAAGTGGCAGAACAGCCACACCTGCACTAGAAAGAGCTTTAAAAACCATTTGATGGAAGAAAGGCGTGAATGTGAACACTCATCAGCCTCCAAGGCCGGGCAGATTTCTGGCAAAGCCCAGAGCTCTGATAT
>CAUYPO010069076.1:0-10198 GCA_963574435.1 Cheirogaleus major | reverse complement strand
TATATAAGCATTCCTTTCTCTCTGCATCTATGCCAGAATCTATTGTTTTTGGACTTTTTAATAAAAGCCATTCTAACTGGGAGAAGGTGATATCTCCTTGTAGTTTTAATTTGCATTTCCCTGATGATTAGTGATATAAAGCATTTATTCATGTTTATTGGTCATTTGTCTATCTTCTTTTGAAAAGCTTCTGTTCATGCCTTTTGCCCACTTTTTGGTGGGATTTGTTTGATATTTGCTTGCTGATTTGCTTGAGTTCTTTGTAGATTCTGGTTATTAGCCATTTATTGAATGTATAGCTTACAGATATTTTCTCCCATTCTGTGAGTTGTCTGTTTGCTTTCTTGATTATTTCCTTGGCTATGCAGAAGTCTTTTAATTTAATCAAGTCCCATTTATTTATTTTTGTTGTTGCTGTGATTGTCATTGGGGTCTTCACAAATTCTTTGCCTAGCTTGATATCTAGAATAGTTTTTTCAACATTTTCTTCTGGAATTCTTATGGTTTCATGCCTTATATTTAAGTCTTTTATCCATTTTGAATTAATTTTTGTTTGTGGTGAGAGATATGGCTCCTGTTTCATTCTTCTACATGTGGCTATCCAATTTTCCCAAAACCATTTATTGAATAAGGGTTCTTTTCTCCAGTGTATATTGTTGTCTGCTTTGTCAAAGATCAGTTTGCTGTATGTGGATGGTTTTGTATCTGAATTTTCTGTTCTGTTCCATTGGTCTATGTCTCTATTTCTGTGCCAATACAATGCTGTTGTGGTTACTATAGCCTTATAATATAGTTTAAAGTCTGGTAATATAATGCCTCCTTTTGCTTAAGATTGCTTTGGCTATTCAGGCTCTTTTCTGGTTCCAAACAAAGTATAGATTATTATTTCTATATCTGTGAAATATGACATTGATATTTTGATGGGGATTGCATTGAGTCTGTACATCACTTTGGATAGTACGGACATTTTAACAATGTTGATTCTAGTGAGCCATGAGCATGATATCTTTTTCTGTTTGTTTGTGTCATCTGTGATTTTCTCCTCAGCGTTTTGTAATTCTTTTTGTAGAGATCTTTTAGAATTCTGTACTCAGAAAGATTATTCTTAAAAAGTAAAGGAGAAATAATTTTGTTTGTTTTCCAAACAAAACCCAAGGGAATTTGCCACCAGTAGACCTGCCTTGCAATAAATGTTAAAGTTCTTCAGAGGGACAAAAAATAATATTAGTTGGGAACTTGAAATTATATAAAGAAGGAATGAGCATTAGAGAAAGAATAAATAGAGATAAAATAATATATTTTATTTTTATTATTCTCAATTTATCTAGCAAGTGATTGTTTAATATAATAGTAGCAACAACATACTGAATGTAATTATAGCTATGGATAAGTGAAACTAATAATAGCAATATTATAAAGGATAGGAAGAGAAAAATGGAAATACTTTGTTATAAGGTATCTGCACTACCTATGAAGTGGTATAGTGTTTTTTTGAAAGCGGACTTAAATTTAGTGTAAATGTATCATATACTACAAACTTGAGAGTTACCACTAACATAATTTTTAAAGAAATATAGTTGATGTGATAAGATAGGAGAGAAATGGAATCATATAAAATGCTCAATTAAAAGGCAGAAAAAAAGGGAAATAAAAAAATAAAGAAAAGTGAAATGATTAGAAAAGAATTACAAATATGGTAGATGTTAATCTAACAATATTACTTTAAACACCAGTAGTCCAAATACATCAATTAGAAGAGATTAACAGTATGAGTAAAAGAAAGAAGACACAATTATATATGGTCTACAAAAAAACCCACTTTAAATATAAAGACACAGACTAAAATTAAAGGAACGAAAAACATAAAATAAATAAAAATTAGAGCATAAATTAATGTAATTTAATAGAGGGAAACAATAAAGAAAATTAATAAAACCAAAAGAGCCACATAATTGGTAAACTTCTAGGCAGACTAACCACAATGAAAAGAGAAAAAGCACACTTTACAAAAATCAGAAATAAAGGAAGGCTACAACTGCTGATCCTCTGAACATAAAAAGAACTCTATGCTCTCAAATTTGATAACTAATGTAAAATAGACAAATTCTGTGAAAGACAGAAAGAACCAAAACTCACATGAGGAGAAATAAATAATTCAAATGAGCCTATATCTATAAGATAAATTGAATTAATGATTAATAACTTTCTAACAAATTAAGCACCAAGCCCAGTTGATTTCACTGGTGAATTCTTCCAAACATTTGAGAAAAAATGATACTAATTATTTATAATCTATCTTATTCTGTTGTGTGTTGCTATAAAGGAATAACTGAGGCTGATAATTTATGCAGAAAAGAAGTTTCTTTGGCTCATGATTCTTCAGACCGTACAAGAAGCATTGCACCGGCACCTGCATTGGGTGAGAGTGCAGGCTGGTTCCACTCATGGCGGAAGGCGAAGGGAGCCAGTGTGTGCAGAGATCACATGGTTAGAGATAAAGCAAGGGAGCTGCCAGGCTCTTTTTAACAACCAGGTCTTTCCTGGTGGGAACTACTAAGGGCGAGAACTCACTCACCCTGGAGGGCAAGCATTAGTTCATTTGGCCCTACCTCCAACACTGGGGATGGAATTGCAACATGAAGTTTGAAGGGAACAAACATCCAAACTATAGCACTCTTCTAGGAAATAGGAGCAGAAATACTGTAGACTTTTATTTCTTAAGAACAAAGCTATTTTTATCCATAGATATGTTTTTTTTCTTCATAGATATGTTTTAACAGATCATTATTCTTTTATTTTTCTAATGTGATACTACTTGATCAATAAATTTTTATATACCAAAAAAAAAAAAAAAGAAAGAAAAGAAAAATGGGGTGTAATTGCCCCATTGTAAGATCTCTAGGAAGACAGAGATCTCTGCCCATATGATAATTTTTACCTACTAGTCCCTATGAATCATTCTCCTTCCTTCCCTCTTCTGGTGCAGAACGCAAGTCCAGACTTGGAAACTTCTGTTCACTCACACAGCAGAACATTAAAATGTTCAATGTGAAATGTAATTCAATCCACCTGTTTTCAGAGGGGTGCTTCATCCTAGCTCCCACCAGCGCCTTCCTGGTTCACCTTCCCCAAAGAATAAACCTCCTGTCTTGTGTCTGTGTTGGAGGGAATAGTCACCTGCCTGCAAGGGCTGAGGAGTGGCTTTGGAAGCCTGTTTCTTATTAAGACTTCAATCCTGTTTATCTCTCCCATCCTGTGTCCCAGACTGACTGGCTGGGGAACTGAGGTGGGAATTGACTTCCAGCAGGTAGGATTCTATTTTCTGGGCTCCAATAAGTCAGTTGAAACTAATCCTTTTTAATTTCCATCTTCTAAACTATTATCAACATATACTGTTTCCTACAGTCTCATCTATCATTCTTTTTGTTTTTATTAATTGGTATCATTTTTATCCTTCATTCTAAATGTTAGGGCTTGAGGGGAGCTGGAGATAAATGCATTTCCTTAATCCAGTCCCTATAGCTGGAAATCTCTGCTTGAGTGTGTCAACCAGTCCATTTATCCCCTTGTTTTCACAGAATGTATTTCAGGTGGCTTACATGATCTACAACCTTCCATTCTTCCTTATGTATTAACTGGCCACCTATCTTGAACCATGCCTGCCCAGACTTGCATGATCTGTCAGGCCCTCTGCTGAACCAGAATCTTTTAGAATCTTTTGATCAGCCCTGTCTCTTCTGACAGGAGTAATGCTTCATTGAATAGAATTATTATTCTAGCTTAACCAAATCACTTAGAGTGATTATTACCATCAAAAACATCCAGACACACTGTGCAAAAGTGTACTTATCTGTGTTTAAGCAGAACCCAAACTAATTCCATCTTCTTGAAGATTACAATGCCAAATCCTCTTTAAGTACGAGCAGCTATAGTGATTCCATTTGTGTTCATTTGCAGACCCAGTGAAAGGGGATTTTCTTATTCTTGCAGGGGTCAAAAGTTCCTTCTGGTCATTTTCTAGTAGTATGTCAAGTGTATTTGGAGGAGTGATAGGCTTCCAGAGGTGATGGACACAGTTCCTTCTGTCCACTTTGCAGAAATTTGGTGGACAGGAAAGGCCTAGAAAAGAAGGAGCCAGGGTATCAGTAGGAAACTTGGGAAGTTTTGCAGAGCCCAGCAGAATGGAGCTCCCACCGCCTACCTTCCCTTATGTCTGCAAGCTCTGACCACAATCCAAATTCTGTGGAGCAGGAATTGTGACTCTAGGCCAATTTGCAAAGCTGCACTTGAAATGTGTACTTTAAAATCTCTGCTCTGATTTAGACAGCTTTCTGTATCATAGAGAATGGTTTTGACGTTGGAATTAAGGTAAAATACTTCAATGAAGAAAACACTCAAATTCCATGGATCTCATTTTTGCCTGTTTACTTCATGTTGCAAGATCAGAAATAAGGCCTCCAAGAAACATGAAAAAATGCTCAACATCTCTAATCATCAGGGAAATGCAAATCAAAACCACAATGAGATATCACTTATCTCCAGTGAGAATGGCCTTTATTAGAAAGTCCTAAGACAATAAATACTGACGTGGATGTGGAGAGACAGGAACACTTCTACACGGCTGGTGGGACTGCAAACTAGTACAACTTCTTAGGAAAGTAATATGGAGATACCTCAAAGAGCTACAAGTAGAACTACCATTTGATCCAGCAATCCCATTATTAGACATCTACCCAAAGGAGAAAAAACATTCTATAAAAAGACATCTGCACTAGAATGTTTATAGCAGCACAATTCACAATTGCAAAGGTGTGGAAACAACCCAAGTGCCCATCAATACATGAGTGGATTAATAAAATGTGGTATATATATACCATGGAGTTCTACTCAGTGATAAAAAGCAGTGGTGATCTAGCACCTCTTGTATTATCCTGGATAGAGCTAGAGCCTATTCTACTAAGTGAAGTATCACAAGAATGGAAAAACAAGCACCACATGTACTCACCAACAAATTGGTATTAACTGATCAACACTTCTGTGCACATATAGTAGTGACATTCATTGGGCGTTGGGCTGATGGGAAGGGGAGGAGGTGATGGGTATATTCACCCCTAACGGTGTGCAGTGCACACTGTCTGGGGGATGGACACTCTTGAAGTTCTGACTTGGGTGGGGCAAGGGCAATATATGTAACCTAAACAATTACATTCCTGTAATATGCTGAAATAAAAAAATAATATAAAAGTAAATTCTGATCCTGCTTGAAAATAAAAAGTAAAATCTGGAATCTAAAATTAAAAAAAAAGAAGTAAGGCCCTAATAATAATACTTAATGCTTTTCCTACCCTTTTATATCTGCCTCCTTCTCAGCTTCTCTCCTTCAATTATTATTATCTAACATTCATTGAGTTCCTGCTAATAGAGATTTTTTCAAAAAGTGGTAAAGACATATAATCCTGTCTTCGAGGCACTTGCAATCAATGCAATAACTTATTGAAATTGTTATTCAGTTAAGAAGAGGAGAAAATATTTCAAAAAGAACCTGATTTTTATTTTCCATTTTCTCTTTCATTTAAAATTGCATTCTCCATTCTCTGGTTTGTTCCACTTTGTCTTTGAGCAGAAGCATTGTCATCATCTAAATTCATCATTTTTTATAACTCACATGCTGCCCACACTGCTCAATTCCCCCCTTTTGTTTTCTCACAGAGGGATGTTTCATCTTTGGTTTGGGTTTGTTAGCCCTTAATTAGGAAGTCTGCCTTAAACCTACCTATCCTTTCCCTTGAAATACAACTGACTGCAAGTTAACTCATCTGTTTCATATTTCTACATGCACAGCTCATGGGGCTAGAGTTGGCTTCTTTAATTATCTTAATTGAATCCATCTTATACATGTAAATGTTTTTAAAGGAAATACAAATTGTGCAAGCGTGGGCAAAGACCATGATGGATGTTAATTGGATGGGTGGCCCATGATACTAAGGAATGTTTTTGCCTCAGTTTCCCAATCCTGGAATTGCCTCTAGAGTAATGAATGGCATAAAAAGGGCATGCAATGTTGCCACTGTTGTTTAAAACACTTTAATATTGTGGAATATCATAAAATGTGGCTCCTAATTTTGTGATACTGAACAAGAACATCTAATGTTTGATATTTCTTTAGTGAACTTTATTGTCTGATTTGGATTTATCAAGCAGTGACTTACCTTCATTCTTACTCTAGAAAGGGAGAGGTTATATTGTTCTGATGAGATAAAATAAGCTTAAATGAATCTAGCTTGTAAACATAATTTTCTGGCTCACAATTCCCTCTCTTGGCCTTTTCACACTATGCCTTGCTTTTATATCTGTATATTATTTTCCACTTGCTTAAGGTGAAAGTGACTTTCAAAAGTCTGACAGCGAGATTAAGTTTTTCTGCTTATTCAAACAAACCATAAAAAATATCTAGGTCCATAAAATTATAGGGGATGAAAATGAGGGGTAACTTTTCTTCTTCTATATTAAGAATTTTTTTTTCTTAAGTCTAGTTAGTGCATAGCTGGAATTATTTCAGCTATTATTCCACTTTAAAAGGAAAATCTGTTTCAGTAAAATAGATAGCAGTTCCATTGAATTGAGCAAATCGATATTATTTGGCAACTTAGCAGCTGGCTAAGAAATACAATGAATGCCAAAGACAAAACAAACAAAAACAACAAAAAAAATAAACAAAAAACCAAACCCCTCCCAAACCCTAATATTCTTCGTAAGCTTAACAATGTACTAATGTTAAAATTAAAATAGCTGAGGTTGCCAGACTTCAAGGTCTTGGTTAGGTTCCATGAAACTTGAGTTCATAAAATAAATGAACGCTGGGGATAAAGTGCTCAGGACCACAGTCAGAGTAAGATAAAGAGACCACACAGTTTCCAGAGCTACATGGTCTGAGTTCAAATTCTTGCTCTTCAAGCTGTGTGATCTTCACTAAATCAAACTCTTGAATTTTGAGCTGTTATAAAGTAGGACTATTAATAGTCATTTCAAGAAGTTGCTTCTAGAATTTACTGAAATAGCATATGCAAAGGGACTGGTACGTAGCTTAGTCTCTTGGCTGACTTCTCTAAGATGTTATCAGAAAGTCGTTGAAACACTCCATCTATGTCCTTGAACACTGAAGCTCACGCCAAAGGGAGGGGCTTCTATCTCCTTGGATTTCTTTTATCCTGGAGAAATAAAAAATAGTTCAATTTTTAAATGTCAGCTTCTGTTTCTTCCAAGTGTGGGCAAAGTTAATAGTCACTGTGCTCAGAATTCTTTTCCTGGAAGGAACTATTCGATTGTTTTCTTTTGCAAGAGAAGCAATTTCTCACTCTCTCTTCTTGTCTCGTCTTTCTCACAATCCTTCTGTGTATCTCTCTTTTCTTTTTTCTTCTTCCTGATTTTTACTTCCTTTTATTTTCTGATTTTACAAATGATACTTGTTTATTTTAGGGGGAAAGGAGGACATTTTTAATTCTCAAAGAGAATTTCCTACAAGGTGACATTTTGATTCACTTCTGGTTGTTCAGCTTTTACCCAGTTGAGGGCCAGGAGGACCCATTCCTGTTCTTATTTAGCAGAGAGTGGACAAACATAATAAAAGACCTCTCTGGAAACTTCTATGGATCCTCACTTTGTGATCTCTTTCAAACGCCTCCCTTTTTACCTGCCACTCTTTTCTTTCTGCATAGTATCTTTTGAGCTGGTGAATTTGGGTTCTCAGCAACCTTTGGAGTGGCTGAGCTCCTGCTCTTCTTGTCCAATTGACCAGGGTGCGATTTAGCCCTGATAATCCTCCATGCCCAGTTCTGAGACGCTTTCCAGTAACTGGCCATCCACAGCCATTGCTCAGGAAGTAGACAACTTCTGTGCCTGGTGAGAAATGGCTGTATTTCACAAAGCCGATTCCTAGAGCTCTTGTGGAAGCAATTAATCTCCTAAGAGAGTTGTGGGTTGAGCTTTTGCCTAGCGTTCTATGGAGATACACAAATCTTAGAGACAAGATGTGCTCCAAGGCATCCCTCCAACAAGGTTACAACCCTTATTTTTGCCTACATTGTGTTTGTCCCTCTCAGCTGCCACTCTATGAAGAGGAAGGGGGCAGCTTTTCTTAGGACTAAGTGGTACAGAAAGAAACGGGACCCACACACTGACTGGAGCTGGGCTTTTTTCCTGCTTCTGGAATGAGGCAGGTTTCTGTACATGTGTTCTTGGGGAGCCTTCAAGTGCTTACATGAACTCAGCAGCCACCTGTGATTTATATTTTGAATCTTGCCCAAGTTTGTGCGGCAAACTTTTGGTTTAGTCTGTGGGGGAGATTTTGAGCTTACTATGAGAAGGCTGCTTAAAAGCCAAATGATGTAAGTTTGTGTGCAGTTGCTCTGAGTTGTTTTTAAATGAGGGAAATATGAAGTTCTAGAAACACGTACTCAGAGCTGGTATGGATGTTCTTGGCTAAAGAGCAGAGCAGGATGGGACAAACTTGTGAACTCTGAAAAAGCTTGTTTATCTGACTTCTGTTTTTTATCTGTGCTTTTAAAAAAGAAAGTATTTGTCATATAAACTATGGAAGCCCATCAGTGTGACTAAATCCTAGCGCTCACATCAAGTTGAGCTGCAGGGGGAAATCCAAGTGGCAAATGCTGGGTTTTGATTTCAATCAAGTCCTATTAGAAAGACTCATCTTTGCAGAGCATATTGTGTGTTTGGAAGAAATAACTCTCTCTTTTAAAAATTCCTACAACAAATTATAACTAAAGGAAATATTTTGAATTTTTAAAAGAATTTTCAGCCTTCTACAAATATTAATCTGCTGGTGTTAGCTTCTCAACATTTTATTAAAAAGCCAACCAAATGTATTTGTTGTTCTAGGTGAATAACTGGACCGCATGAAGTTTTTAAAGTATAGTTTTGGTCTCTTTTTTAAGGTAGTATCAATAGCTTTAAGTAACCAAAGAAAATCCATCCAACTCTCTACAGAATGCTAATCAACAAAGGCTTCATTGTTTTCAGAACCACATGATAAATCAGTTTTATGTCCTGTATGTGCAAGTTGCAAGATTTTAGTGGGGAATGTTAAAAGCAAGATCTCATGGATGACTCTGACTATTACTTTTCTACATAAAATGAACAATAACAACAACAACAACAACAACAACAACAAAACAAGACCAAAATCCCAAACCCAACTGTCCAACAAATGCCAGATGGTTCTTATCTCATAAAAACTCACATAGATATCAAGAAGTCACATTGGCAGAGAGGCCTGTTGTTTTTTTGTTTTTTGTACTGTCTCTGCTACTTGTTATCTTATCTATAAATTTTCCCTAGAGTGGAAAATAAATAAGATCCTTCCTTCCACATGTGTGTCTACTCTAGGAATTGAAGGGAATTCTGCCATCTTTTTCAATGACATGACGAACTATTATAGCTGGTGGAAACAACTCAGTTGCAGAATATCAGATTCTACTAAACATCAGCAACAAATGTTTTGGGCGCTCCTAAAACACTGTTGTGGGAACAGAGTTGGGAGTGTACTCTCTAGTTCCGTGTGTTCTCAAGGAGATATAAGCTTCTGTAGCCTGAAATATAACCACACATGAGCAGTGACACTTCAACTTCTGTTTGTTTTTCTGGGTTGAGATCAGAAGACTTCTAACACAGAGCATATCCACCCTTGGGAAAGCCCATCCTGTAGATGACAGAAAGAAATCATCTGACCTAATTCTAGGTGATTTTGGCAGTTCAGCTACATAGATTTGGCCACTAGACTCATTCAACAAACAAAGGCCACTTGAGAATTTGAGGCTATTTAGGATGGTGGCTGTGGTTTAAATGGTTAACCACTTTGGTACCAGCATCGACTATAGTTGATAGCCACAGATGAACGCGCACAGCCCAGCATCGACTATAGTCTACAGCCACAGATGAACGCACACAGCGACTTTAGCCGACAGCCGTGATATGACTTTTCTAATTTTTCATTTATCAGAATAAAATTGTGAACATTTAAAAATAACGTAATGAAAACATATAGGTATATGTTACCTATTCTGATTTACATTATAAGTAAAGCTGCCTGTAAAGTAAAACAAGCTTTCAGTGTTTTAAAGCTTTCCTCATCACACAAGAGCAAAACGGATTCGTCGTCAATGCACAGCACAAACTATCGTGC
>CAUYPO010069075.1:0-59565 GCA_963574435.1 Cheirogaleus major | reverse complement strand
TAGCCGAGCAGGGTGGTGCATGCCTGTAGTCCCAGCTACTCGGGAGGCTGAGGCAGGAGGATCGCTTGAGCCCAGGAGTTTGAGGTTGCTGTGAGCTAGGCTGACGCCACGGCACTCTAGCCAGGGCAACAGAGTGAGACTGTCTCAAAAAAAAAAAAAGAGCTGTGATTTTTTTTTGGCTCCATTTAAGAATTCTATTTATTACTGTGCACTATTACATTCGGTGATATGTGAAAAACAAGGAACCTAGTTGAGGCTCATGCAGAGGGGATACAATCTTATGTTCTCAAAACACAAGTTCCCTGGCAGGGAATGAATGAAGAATGGTGGCTTTTCAACACCTCTGGTTATTATTCCAGTACATGTGGCAAAGCATTGGCACATGCCGTCCAGGCGAGGGCGCCAGCGCACAGTTCCGCTTTAGAGTCCATTGCATCAAGGTAGAGTTTCAAACAACAAAAAAAATCACCTTAAAGGATTCACCAGAGTATCAAAGAATGTTTGCTTAGTGACCATCCAATCAAACATCCATTTTATGGACAAGGACAGTAAGTGCCGATAGTTTCTGTGAGCTGGCCCACACCAAACAGCAAGTCAGAAACAGAACTAGAGCTTAAATTCAGTAGCATCTCCCCACTATACTACACCTATTGTCTTCACTGTCTGCTAGGAACATTACTGATCCAGACCCTAACTAGGAAGAGCTCATTTCTGCGGTGGGATCTACAGCCAGGGCAGGCAAACGTCTTCCTGTTGAGGGATTTTGCCCTGGAAGTCTCGCCCTTTGCGATACCACAATGAGCCTTTGTGGCATTCCTCAGAGAAATGGTCAAGATGCTTGTTTCCATTTCTGGGCCGTTGTGGTGCTTAGGGTGGCGCTGATACAGTTAGGAGAAGGAGATTTGGATTTAAGATTTTAATTATTTTTGCTCAGGCCTTGATGTGATGTCAATGGGTGGGGAATAAATAGCACCATTTGTTTATTGTATTGTGTAGATTTATTTAGGGCTTTTAGAAAATGGAGTGGAAAGAATGTAATGAGAAATAAAGCAACAAAAGGTTATTATAAAAACTCGAAGGATGTCTTTGGAATATTTGGATGATGTCTTTGGAAGTCATTTGAGTTTCTGTATAGTCTTTTAGGCTTCCAAAGCCCCCCATTCAAATCAGAGGCAAAAATCGATACTTTTCATAGTCTTGCATCTACATATTTTTGAAGAAATAACTGTCCTCCCTCCACATCTACTGTTGTTTTTGTGCAATAGTAAATGTACCTTTTTGGTACATTAAAACATAAACTTTTTATTACAGCATACCAAAAATAGAGAAAAAGATGTAATGAATTTTCACAAGGTAAACACAAATTGTAAATGTCATCTAGGCCGAGACATAGACCATGACTGTCAGCTCAGAAGCTCTCCTCAGGACCCCTCCCAGTCGTGCCCCACGCCCCCTGCCCCACTGCCCACAAAAGTAACCAATATCCTGACTTTAGTCACTGATTTAGTTTTGCAAGTTTTTGAATTCTATATAAATGAAAGCATAAAGGTCCTCTTTAGTGTCTGGTTTCTTTCATTTAACATTTTATCTGTGAGATTCATTTATGCTGTTACATGTAGCAGGCTTGTTTATTCTAATTTTCATATAGCATTCTATTATATGAATAAACCAAAATTTGTTTCCAGTTTTTGGTTACCATAATAAAGTGCTTCTGTGAGCATTCTGGTCCATGTCTTTTGGTACACAAATGTACTCATTTGCTTTTGTGGGTATGCTCAGGAGTAGAATTGCCAGTCATAGGGGAAGCACATGTTCAGCTTTAGTGGGTATGGCAAAACTGTTTTCAACTAGTTGTGCTAATTTACATTAGCAACAGCCATCTATGAAAAAGCCAACTGGTATATTCTTACTTGAAGTTGGTGTTCTGGTAGGTATATACTGGCATTTTATTGTGGTTTTAATTTGCATTTTCCTCTTGACTAATGTTGTTGAATGCCTTTTCATATGTTTAATGGCCATTTGGATGTTCTTTTTATGAAGTGCTTGTTTAAGTTCTATTGCTTATTTTTCTTTTGGATGGTCTGTCTTGTTTTTATTGTCTTGTAGGAGTTTTTATATAGTCTAAGTATGAATTCTTTGTTGGATATTTGTATTACAACTATTTTCTCCCAGTCTGTTATTTGCCTTTTCACTTTCTTAGTGGTGTCTTTTTGATGAACGGAAATTCTTACTTTTAATGTAGTAGAATTTATCCATCATTTCACTTATTGCTCTTGTATCTTCTTTAAATTTTTTTTTTGCCTACCCCAAGGTCATGAAGATATTCTCCATTTTTCCCCCTAGAATAGTCATTGTATATAGATCTGCTTTTCCAGCTACAATCCATGTGTAGTTGATTATTATGTATGAGGTGAAGTAGAGATTTAAGATTTTGTTTCATATAGATTCTAATTGTTCCAGTGTAATTTATTGAAAAGACCATTTTTTCCTCATCTGACTGATATGTCACCTTTGTCAAAAATCAAGTGACAGTTTCTGCCTTCTCTTTTCTATTCCATAGGCCTATTGGTCTATCCTTGAAGTTATACTACACTCTCTTAATTACTATAGCTTTATAATGTGTCTTGGTATCTGCTCATGTAAATCCTAAAGTTTTTTCTTCTTCCACATTGTCCTAGCCCTGCTGGGATATAGATTTACTTGGGAATAAGTTAGATCTTTATAATACTGAGTTTTTTCCATTCATGAGCACGGCATAGCTTTCCACTAAATTAGATTTTAAAGAGTTCAATAGTTGTAATTTTTCAGTACAAAAGTCTTGCAAATCTTTTGTCAGATTTATACCTGGCTATTTTTTTGTCTTTATTATGCTGGCTAAAACTTCTAGTCATATGAATAGAAGTGATCATAGTGGCATACTTAGTTTATTCTCTATTTCAGGGGCAGAGCTTTTCATATTTCACCATTAAGTATAATGTTTGCTGCATAGTTTTTGTAAGTACTCTATATCAGGACAAAGGAAATTTTCTTCCATTCTAAGTTTGCTAAAAGTTTTCATTTTGTTAACACAAGTGCTGAATTTTATCAAATGCAGTTTGTTCATTTGTAGATATGATCATATGACATCTTTTTTTATTATATGATGAGTTACACTAATTGATTTTTTTTGGCTTATGAACAATGGAAATTTATTTCTCACAGTTCCAGAGGCTAAGAAGTCCAAGATCCAGGTGCTGGCAGATTTGGTGTCTGGTGAGGGCTGGCTTTCTGGTTTGCAGATGCCTGTTTTCTCACTGTGTCCTCACATGGCTGCACAGGCACAGGAGCTGCCTAGGGGACTCTTTTATAAGGGTATGCTGATGCATTTTTGAATGTTAAACTAATTTTGAATTCCATTTCTGGAAGCAACCCAACTTGGTTGTGATGTATTGTTCTTTTTATATGCTGTTGGGTTGGATACACAAATGTTTGATGTAAATATCTGATGAGTACTTAAGCATCTGTCAATGCCCTATAGCCAAAGACCACTAGGAACCCACTTGAAGTTGAACAAGTCGGGCTTATTGCTCATTGAGAGAGAGACTGCACACAATAGGAACCATGGGGCATCCCAGTAAGAGGGAGTTAAGAAGGATTTATTACAGGATTTAGTGTTTCCAGGGAGGGTTTAAGGAAGCAGAGCTTTACTTCAGTCATGCTGTCAAGAAGCAGGGATAATTCTGTAATTGAATGGCTGTATAGATCTTTTCTATAAGGCTAGAAGAAGGCATCAAGGCTAAATTGTAATTGGTAAAGAGGCAACAGCCCCTTATAATAGCCAGGATGAGAGGGTGTTTGGTCATTTTTTATGGTTTGAACAATGGTCTTGATATTGTCTGTGTTAAGAGATGATTATGGTGTGGTGTCAGTTTGCCTTCATCATCACAGTTACAGAGTATTTGCACCTATTGTGGGTGTTCTGAGAAATGGTTTATGATCAGCAGGAGAACTCCGAGGCCCACCCGTAGGTGCCAGGCCAGCTCTCACAACACCAGTGGAGAGTGCCAGCTAGCTCCTTGGAGTTAAGGGCTTTTTCTCTTTTTCACATGTGTGTTTATGAGAAAGACTGGTGTGCAGTTTTTCTTTTTTGTAATGTTCTTTTCAGATTTTGGTACCAAGTTTATGCTGGCCTCATAAAATAAGGAAGTGTGGCTTCTTTTTCTATTCTGTAGAAAAGTTTGTGTAAGATTGGTATCAATTATTCCTTATACATTTGGAGAAAATCCCCTGGTGAAGTTGTCTGAGCCTTGACAATGACTCTTTCCTTGACCAAACTTTACTTAGGCAGCCCTGCATCCTGAAACACTTGGTGTGCTTTTCCCATATAGGTCCTTCCACTTGGCCTTGCCCTTAGCCCCTGTCCTTGCTGTGCCTTCGTGGTCCAGTTGCAGTGAGAATCCTGCTGATTCAGATTAGGTTAGAGAATCCCCTACCCTTGATATCTGATCTGCTCAATCTCTGATAGAATAAATTGCTCATCTCCTACCCCTGAGATCTGATCACCTTGGCCTACCTTCAACAAGACACTTGCTCTGTCAGTTTAGCAAGGACCCTTCCCCTTGCTGTCTCCCTTAGTAATTTCTCATATCTTAAATCCTCACTGTACTCGTTTATGTTCTTTCTTTTTGTTTGCCTCTTTTGGATTAATCAGCTATTTTTTTTTTATTATTCCATTTTCCCCCCTATTTAGTTTTTTTTTTTAAATAAGTATATTCCTATGTTATTCTTTTGGAAGTTACCCTAGAGGTTAAAATAATTGCTTTTGACTTATTCCAGTCTAATATAAATGAGTTCTAAGATGATGTCAAGACCTTAAAGCATTTTAACTCCATGTACCCCTCCTTTTGTTTTGCTATTTTTGTTATGCACTTCAATCCTACACATATTTAAATCTCCACAAAATATTATTACTGTCTTGTAAAATTCATATACATTTAGATTTACATGAATTTATGTGGCTCGTTATTCCTATATGTATTGTGTGTTTCAATCTTCTGTCTGACACATTGGGGAAACCATTGCTGCATGTTGGGTTCATTCTTGGTGTCCTCCTTCTCTTTGGTATCTTGGTCTCTCAAGGCCACTTTTGTAGCCTCAAATCTCAGTCCTGTAAAATTGCTTGAAGCCTTGCTGGCTTCTCTGCCTCTGAGCGTTTGCTAAGTTTCTCAGTCTCTAGTCCAGTACCAAGAATTGACACCTGCCCTGGAGGTGGACTTGGAACGCAGGAAGCTGGGCTCACCTCTACAAACTTCCTTTCTTTCTTCAACTGGTGCCCTACTTCTGTCTTGGCAGTTCTCCTATACCTTGAAACAATTAAAAAAATGAAAAGATTTGATCTATTCTTTAACTTTATCTTCAGTTTTCTTTCAACTACTCATCATAGCCAGAAGCAAAAGTCCTATAATTAATTATACATTTTGTACATAGATTCTCTGGCATATGGGAAGCCTTTGGTCATTTAAGAAACCAACTAGTATGTGTTGCTTAAAGAGTGTGTATATAGTCCGGGTGTGGTGGCTCACGCCTGTGATCCTAGCACTCTGGGAGGCCGAGGTGGGCAGATTGCTCAGGGTCAGGAGTTCGAAACCAGCCTGAGCAAGAGCGAGACTCCGTCTCTGCTAAAAATAAAAAGAAATTAATTGGCTAGCTAAAAATATATAGAGAAAAAATTAGCCGGGCATGATAGTGCATGCCTGTAGTCCCAGCTACTTGGGGGGCTAAGGCAGGAGGATCGCTTGAGCCCAGGAGTTTGAGGTTGCTGTGAGCTAGGCTGACGCCATGGCACTCTAGCCTGAGCAACAAAGTGAGACTCTGTCTCAAAAAAAAAAAAAAAAAAAGAAAAGAAAAGAAAGAAAAATAAGAGTGTATATATGGAGAGAAATAATGTAGAGATTGCCTCGTCTCGGTGAACCCATTGCCAACCCTGGGCCCTCTTTCTTCTACTCCAGTTGGCTTGCAGTGTGGAGAGAGAGCACCTCACTTATATCTCACCTGGCTGCAGCCCCAGAATGACACGAATAATGCGGGGCTGACTGCCCGAGTGTGTTGTTTGGGATCCTGGGGGGCCCTCCAGCCTTCAAAATGCCTTCTCACCCTCCCGCACCCCAGACTACCTCTGATGCCTTCCGCAAGGAACAGAGTCCACAGCTAGAGGAAGTTTAAACTTTCCAAAACTCTGAGCGCCCAGGGCGACACACAGACTTTGGTGCATGACAGATACCAGATTGAGAGCAGGAATGGGGAGTGGAGAGAGAGGCATGCTATGACGGAGGGAAAGAGGCAGAAAAGAGAAAAACAGTCCACCAGCATTATGATCATGCCTCAGCAGTGTCCCGGGGACCGAGGCAGGCAATTCCTCCAGTGCCACAGTAACCAGCGGGGCAGGTGGCTCTGGTACCCTTTGTCTCCTACATGGCCAGGGGTCCTGCAGGAGGTGAGTAACTGAGAGGGTGTCAGCTGGCCCATTTCTGACTACCTTCACCCTTGTGCCGCTGCCTCCCAGGCTGGAGGACTGCACCCCATTGCATGCTCCTTTGATCTTTGGGGTCTTCTGTAATCAATCCTTTGCACGGCCCTTTGGACAAACTGACTGCTGCTGAAGCTTGGTGTGATTTTCAAAGTGCACCGTATATTCTTCCCTCATCTGTTGTCTGTTTGTGTGTGGTGCTCTATAAATACATTAATTGGTGCCACTTTTAATTTAACTGTCATTGCTGTCTCTCTTCTTGACAAGCTTATATTAAACTCTCTGAGGATGGAACAAAATAAAACCACCCAGCCATAAGCGGCCTATTTTGGCTAAAGAGGAATGTAACAGGAAGAAAAGTTGTAGTCTTTCGTGGTGGGGAGAAGACTGTTAAGACTCCTCGGTGATAGTTTGTATGAAAAATTTAGAGTAAAACTTCCTTCTTAGAAGTGGAGGGAAAAAATCCTCCAGGAAATTGAACTAAGGAAGGAAAGGTAGAATTATCAGAACAACAGCTGCAATTTAGGAAGTGGGCTAAAGCCAATTTCAACTCCATTTTAACATTCATCAAGTCATACTTATTTTAGATGGACTTTGGTTTTGGTAGAGTTTCAGAAACCATATTCCATACATGCCTTAAAAGGCTGGAGCCATTTCGTAACAATGGAAACCCAACTGGTACCAGTGCCCGTTTCAAGTGTCTTTTATACTTGATAAAAATTAACTAACTAATTGTATAATAAAGTCGTTCTTACTAACTCCCATCTAGATGGCATTTAAGGACATAGTAGCAAATAATTTTAAATTTCTGCTATTCTGTGTTCTAAAGTTTATAGAACCAATGTTTGGCAAGTTTAGGCTATAATGAGGTCCTTTATTTCTAGATAAATTTACATTGATATCAGCCAAGACCAGTAGACTGGTGCATCAGTCAGGGTCTGCCGGAGAAATAGAACCAGCGATTGTGGGATCTTGCACGTCTGACATTCCTAGAGTAGGCTGTCAGGAAGGGCAGTCTGGAATCTGTCAAACGAGAGCTGAGGCTGCAGTCTACAGGTGGAATTTCTCCTTCCACTGGGAAACCTCAGTTTTGCTCTTAAGGCCTTTAGCAGGTTGGATGAGACCCACCCAGATTATCAAGGATAATCTCCTTTCTTTAAAGTCAATGGACTACAGATGTTAATCAACCATATCCACAAAATACCTTTGCAGCAGCACTTAGACTAGTGTTTGATCACATAACTGGGTATTGTAGCCTTGCCATGTTGACACATAAGACTAAGCACCACCACTGGTCATGAAAACTCTCCTCTGGTTTGAACGGAATTATCTGGAGGTGCCATTCAGTGTCTGTAAACAGCATCAGTCCTGAAGGCCTGGTCTGCGTGGTCAGCTCTCTGACTCCTAAATGGAGTCCTTCTCATGGTGTGGGAGAAAGCCCAGCACATGCTGTCCGTGTTCTCACGGTTCCTAATGCTTTGATAGGGGCATGAGCTCAGACACTGGCTGTAGGGCAGAACCTCCTTATTTTTCCTGAAAGCTGCACAGAACAAATGTCCATACTCTTAGTCATCTCCTTCCCTCTTTGCCTTTGCTTCTGGAGAAGGGCGTGTAGGGAAGGGCTTCTGAGAATTTGTAATGTGTGTTTAGTTCTGAAGAGTGCTTAAAAGAATCAATGAATAAAATTTCTGTACGTATGGATTCTTTACTTAAAAGCATGTTTCCTTTTAGAACAAATACACTATTAAAAAAGAATATGACCATATGACCATAAAACTGTAAAGTCTTCACTTGGCCAACCAACATTTATTTTATAGATATTTTCATTGTTTATAGCTAGAATAATCTTAAATGTGACTCAATATAACTTCTTTAGTTTGTTTAGTAATTGTATAATTTTAAGTGTATATTATTTTGGAATATGCACAATGAATGCAATGGGAATGAATGTAACGTAATGTAATACGAATGAATGTACACATTCAATAAGAAGAGAAATACATTTGAATTTAGGCTTAGATTCTATTCTTTGGTCACTAAATACTAACCCAGCAATAGTGCAGTGTGAAAGGGAAAAATTATCCAGTGTATTTGTTAAATGTAATGTATCAAATGGGGTTGTAGAAATTCTTCTTCTTCCACTCAAAGCTATTTCAATCCTCTTTTCCAGTGTTTACATTTATCAAATGTAACTTTAAAATATAAGTTCTATGGTTATGAACATATTAAGCACCTACTAAGATGCTTCGATGTTCCCTGTACATGACACATACTCCTTGTAAAATCCTTGGGTTTTTTTTAAGGCCTCCAAATTCTCTATCATTGTAGATGAAGAGGAAAAGGAAAGTTTAAATATTTTGATTTTTATTGTCACAATAAAATCTTGTGAGAGTTCTTAGAAAAAAGAAAGCAATTTTGCAATGTTATTGCCTGAATAAGAGGCAACATTTTCATATTTTGTGCAAATGGGAAGTGAGTCCAGGTATTCACAGGGCATATCTAGTGAGCCGACAAGAGCAGGGAGTGGAGAGGGCATCATGCTGGCCGACCACAGCATCATTTCAGCTGGTGGTGGTGAAACTCAGGGGTTGGAACCTGCTGCATGCAAAGGAAAATTTTTAAACTAGCCTTTTTCATCTTGATTGAGGATGAAAACATAAATGGGAGTATTTGAACCTCTTGCAACCATTTTCTTGGAAAGTAATACCTAAGTGTTTTCTTAAAACATCATTTGAAATTGAAAATGCAAACTGTGGGACTCATTAGTTTGTCCATGGGTGGTCTTAAGAGGTTAGACCAAGGCTGGGTGTCTGAGTGTTGGTCTATGTGGGCTGAGTGACGTGTGAGCTGAGTGACTGAGCAGGTCTGGACACGTTATTTCTGGGAAACCTTGAAAATAAGTCCCACAGTTTGTCTCCTTTCACCTCCCTTCAGCCCCAGAACATTTGGCTCCGCAGTCTCCCAGTGAGGCCACGCTGCAGAGACTCACAGAGCTGGAGAAGCCCCTGCTCAGCAAGAATGGGCTTACCCTCACCTTCGGACACTGTTCAACAAACATTTTGTTGACACATTAAGCCAACATGAGCGGTTCTTAATCCATGGTCGAAAAACTGGCAATCACTGGGGATTAGATGAAGTCTCATTTCTATTATCAAATTATAATCAAACTTTTTGATTACATAAGATCCATTTTACATTGTGACTTAGAACACAACTCGAGCTGTGTATGTGCACACACATTTGCACACCAAACAAGGGGGACTAGTTCTCCCCCTTGTTACCTGTGGTTTGCTCTGGTATTTTCTTTCTATTCTATCCCATCCTACCCTATACTACCCTACCCTATACTATCCAATCCATCCTCTCCTCTTCTCTCTTCTCTGTCCTATCCTATCCCATCTTATCCCATCCCACCCCATCCTAACCACTCTATCCTATTGTGTCTGTATCCAAAGTGCTAGTCATGACTCATTACATTTATATTATGACACTTTAATATCTGGTGGATCTACTTCTAGAAAATAAAACCAGCAGTGTGAGAGCTTCATGAACATTGGCAGTGAAAGAAGCTCTTCTGTACGAAACAATCTGCTGCCCAAGACATGCTGATTTCTGATAAGGTGCCCAGCTCTTTTCCTCCCAAGTGAGAAGAACAAAGAGGAGAAGAGGTAAGGATTCACTCTTTCGATAGGACACAGATATACACAGGGATGAATGTACATATATATGTTATTTTTTAAATCACGTATAGTCCCCAAACTTGTCTTTCCTTTCCCGGAAGTGGGATAGGAAAGAAGAAAATCAGTATCCATTGAAACTGGACAGTGCATGAATCGGTCCTGGGAATAGGAACTCTTGCTGCAACTCTCACAAGTCATTGAAGCTTGCAGTAAACAGAAGTTACCATCAGAGAGGACTCTGAATAGACTAATTGGTGATCTGGATTAATGTCTTGATATGGCATTAATTTTCTTTCCATGGTCAATTCTGGGTGACATTCTAAAAGCCCCTGGAAAGGAAATTAATCCCCTACTTTCCCTGTGATGTTAATGGTGCTCTCTTGGGTTTTCAAAAGCAACTTTCAAAGGAGAATGTGATTTGGTCCATAGTTCTTGTTTATTTTTGGTTTTCCAGAGTCTGGACTTCTTTATTAAAGGCTGTCAACCTAGGGCCTTGACCACAGAGATTTAGCACCATGTTTTTAAGAAAAAGAAAATCAAAATTAGGGTTAATGAAAGTTAGAAATCTTTGAGTCTCCTTGTAGTTCTCCTGTACAGACACTTGTTTTGCAACTGTCTCTGGCCTGGGTGCGCCAGGTCTTTGCAGACCAGCTTGACCAGAGGAAAAACAAAATAAACATTGCCAATGGTGGCGGTCATAACCGGCAGACTCCTTTTTTTTTTTCCCTACCAGACAAATCTCTTCTTTTTCCCCCCATTAAAATTTTGTCTGTATTTGACATTTTGAATCACCCTAGAAGGTGAAGTACTGTTTTTGTTGAAGCCACTGGGTAAGTGTCTCCTACCTACCTTGTCTGGAAAAAGCCCCAAATGTCCCCTTCTCATGTACCCCTGGCCTAGGAATATTGGCCTTCCTGGCCTCTTTGGGTCTTGCATTGTAGCCCACCTGGCCTCAAGCTGGAAAAAAATACCTTATGGAGGGTACCTGAATCCCCTAGGGAGTTATGCCTTCTTGCTCCAAATATCCCTGAGACCTGGTCTAGGTGGATGGTGAACCTACAAGGGGCCTGCCTAGACTTCAAAGGGCAAATGACATGAAATGCTCCTAAAAGTCTGAAGAGATATCAGCAAATCATACAGAAAGTGAAAAATAGAGAGATTCTTGGAGGAGGCAGTGGTTGAAGTATTAGCAGCAGACTTGTCAGAACAAAAATCCTTGTCATCACTGCGTGGCCTTGTGAGCAGGTGGGTGTGGAGATGGCGCCATAATTCTTAGGCTGCTCCTCTTGACTTTGTATCTCAAAATACTCACCATTGCTTTCTGGTTCTCCCAAGAGTTAGTTCCAACACTTATGTGCTCACCTTTTCTATATATCTGAGCTCTTGTTTGTTTGTTTGTTTATTTGTTTATTTATTTTGAGACAGAGTCTCACTCTGTCACCCGGGCTAGAGTGCCGTGGTGTCAGCCTAGCTCACAGCAACCTCAATCTCCTGGGCTCAAGCAATCCTCCTGCCTCAGCCTCCCGAGTAGCTGGGACTACAGGCATGCGCCACCAGGCTCGGCTAATTTTTTCTATGTATTTTTAGTTGTCCAGCTAATTTCTTTCTATTTTTAGTAGAGACAGGGTCTCGCTCTTGCTCAGGCTGGTTTCGAACTCCTGACCTCAAGCGATCCTCCCGCCTCAGCCTCCCAGAGTGCTAGGATTACAGGCGTGAGCCACCGCGCCCGGGCACCTTGTTTTTAAATACTGGTTTTAAAAACTCTTGTTTTTAAATACTGGTTCTTTCCTTCATACCACGAAGACGAGTTAAATCTCTCTTGTTTTGGAGGAAGGCCCAGGAGGCGTCGCATGGCCTGAGTCGGGCGGCGGGAGTCGCGCTGGAGAGAATCTCTGCGGGTAATATCTGACGTGATGCATTCCTCCGAGTGGAAGCTAAAAGGGTCCTCTCCTCTTGTCCCTTCCCTCAGGCCTGCCGCGGGCGGGACAGCGGAAGCCTAGGCGGCGCCACACGGACGCCCGCAGGAAGGCGATGGCGGCGGCCTGGGCATGCTCCACCTACCAGCCCTTCGAGCCCCAGGCGTGGGGCCTGAGCCCCAGCTGGCGGCTGACGGGCTTCTCGGGCATGAAGGGCTGAGGCTGCAAGGTCCCGCAGGAGGCGCTGCTCAAGCTCCTGGCGGGACTGAGGTGGCCCCCAGCAGGCCGCGGCCTTGGAGAGGTGGCAGGGAGAGCCGCAGGCGCAGCGTCCCCAGCCCTGGGCATCGGGCTGGACTCCTGCGTCATCCCCTTGAGGCACAAGGGCCTGTTCCTGGTGCAGACCACCGACTTCTTTTACCCCTTGGTGGAAGATCCCTACATGATGGGGCGCATAGCTTGTGCCAACGTGCTGAGTGACCTCTACACCATGGGCATTACTGAATGCGACAACATGTTAATGTTACTCAGCGTCAGCCAGAGTATGAGTGAGGAGGAACGGGAAAAGATAACGCCGCTCATGATCAAAGGCTTTCGGGACGCTGCTGAGGAAGGAGGGACTGCAGTGACTGGTGGGCAGACGGTGGCCAACCCTTGGATTATCATCGGTGGAGTTGCCACTGTGGTGTGTCAGCCAAATGAATTCATAATGCCTGACAGTGCTGTCGTGGGGGATGTGCTCGTGTTAACCAAACCCTTAGGGACCCAGGTCGCTGTCACTGCCCACCAATGGCTGGATAATCCTGAAAGGTGGAGTAAAGTGAAGACGGTGGTCTCCAGACAAGAGGTAGAGCTGACCTATCAGGAAGCTATGTTCAATATGGCTACTCTGAACAGAACTGCTGCTGGGTTAATGCACTCCTTTAACGCCCATGCGGCCACAGATATCACAGGCTTTGGCATTCTTGGACACGCTCAGAGCCTTGCCAAACAACAAAGAAATGAAGTATCCTTTGTCATTCATAATCTGCCCATCCTTGCCAAGATGGCTGCCATCAGCAAGGCCACTGGGCAGTCTGGGCTCCTTCAAGGAACCTCAGCTGAAACCTCTGGGGGATTACTGATTTGTCTGCCAAGAGACCAGGCAGCTCACTTCTGTTCTGAAATCAAATCTTCCAAGTATGGAGGGGGTCACCAAGCATGGATCGTTGGCATTGTAGAAAAGGGAAACCGGACAGCCCGGATCATTGACAAGCCTCGAGTTATTGAAGTCCCACCTCGTGGGGCCACTGCTACTGTTTTTGCTCTTGACAATTCTAGTGCCTCGTCGGAGCCACCTCATGACATGAAATGGCAGAAGTTGTTTGGACCTTAGAGCCTCTGTACACAATCATGGACAATTCTCAAGAGTTAATTTTAAGAAATTGCCAAAGAAGGCTGCCTGCATAGTGGTTCCAGCTTCCCTTTCCAAGTGATTTGAATCAGCCCATCAAAAGCTGCCTCTATGTACATTCCAAGGGCAGAAGTAACATTTTGAACTTTGGGGGGACATTTGTTCATCTATGGGTAGAAGAGGAGCAGAAAAACCTGTTTCCTCTTTCCAAAGTAAGACGAGGCTATTCTGGTTTGAGGGATTTTTCTTTGCACTGGGTTGATTCACTTCTGCATAGATGGTGAAATTATTTATTAAAATTGCATACACATATAAAAGTAAATTGCAAAATGAAAAATATTTAGATCAGAAGCAAATGAGTTTGGACCAATACTGCTGAGAAATCTAAATTGTTAAGAGAGATCTGATAATGTAATGTCTAATTCTTTATTAGATTTTTCTGAAGTACTGGCTCTTTCCTGCTCTGGACAAGAATTGAGCAGCTTGTCCAACGACTGGGAAAGGAGGACCTGCCACCATCTGACTTGGTCTCTGTTAATGACGTCTCTCCTTCTAACCCCATTAAGGACAGGGAGAGGCAGAGCAAACCCCAGAGCCCAGGCCTTGGTGGCCATTACCATGTTAAATCTCATGCTGACAATTTCTGGTGGTTTAATCAATAAAGACTAATTTCTAGCTAAAAAAAAATCTCTCCCATTTTGGAACACAAAACCCTTCAACTATCCTCCTTTTTCTTCCAATGGTTGCTTCTCATTCTCTTCAGGTGTGAACTTTAGGTGTGTCTCAACTTTTGGTATGCACCAAAATCTCCTATAGAACTTGTTAGAACACAGATTGCTGGGCCTTATCCCCAGAGTTTCTCATTTGGGAGGTTTGGGGTAGGGTCCAAGAGTGCACATTTCTGACAAGTTCCCAGGCAATGCTGATGGTTAGGGACCCACTTTGAGAACCATGGTTCTAAAGAGCACCCTCTACATTCAATGGCTTCACTTGCTGTTTTTCCATTTACTACCCAACTTGCTGCTGCCTGCCCACTGCCCAACCACTACTGACCTTCAAAGGTCAAATCCAGTGGACGCTTTGTGTCCCATCTTACTCAAGCCCTCTGTGACATTGGTCACCCGACTACGTCCCTCTCTTTTTTCCTTTGGTTTCCCTGACATCACTCTCTCCCAGTTGTTTCCTTCCTTTCTGGCTGCTCTTTTTAAATTATTATTATTATTATTTAAAACAAAAAAACAACTATTTCACTGTTTGTCATACCCAAATGGCTGCTCTTTTTGAGTTGTCTTTTCAGCAACCTCTTCTTCCCATGGTGTGTTTCAGTCTTCCTCAGGCGCTGTGCTTGTCCTCTGCACTTTTCACTCTATTCTTGGGCTGCCTCACCTACACTTACAGCTCCAGTGTGTGCCAATGACCCTCAGATTGACCTCTCTACCACAGGCCTCTCTTCTAGCTCCATATTGCATATCCACAGACTCATGAAGTCAGACACATCCCCAACAGGCTTATTATATTTACCCCCAAATCATCCCCTTGATTTCCTAATCTCCATGAAGGGAAACCATTTCTCCCTGAGCTAGAAATCTGTGTGCTGTTTTATTTTTTTCTCCCTCATCTTTAATCCTGATGTCCAGTTCATCATCAGAATGTCTTTTACATTCCCTCCTCCCCTTCCTTTCATTTTTCATTGCGAATGCCTTGGTTCACTGCTGTTTGTCAATATTATTGGAAGACCCTCCTAAATAGGGATAGTTCATGGGCATTAGCTTTCTGTTATTTTGGGGAACATTTTAAATACTGGGAATATATGGGTCCCTCAAATCATGTAACATTTTGCTGTTCCATAAAGTCTTATTTTGCCATTTGATACTCCATCATTTTATACAACAAGAGGACTCATCACACACATCTGAAGCATGTATGGCATTGCTGTTCATTGGTGGAAAATCTATAATTTTTCTCCAGCACAATGTGTATTAACTTCTGGCATTCTGGACTCGGCTGTTGCAATCCTTTCTTAATGAAGTGCCGCTGCTGAGAGGGGAGAAACTAAAGGGACCCTCCCTAATTTAGATTTAGTGCTAGGAAGGAACATTAAATGCAACAATACAGGAGGTATGCATTCTTAGCTCCATTTCACAGATGTGAAAACTGAGGCTCTGAGAAGGTAATGGAGTTAGAAAAAAGTGGAGCCAAAGATACAAACCACATCTACAAAAAGCAGGAAAGCAGGTTGTAGAAAATGAGAAATGTCTAGCTCCCTCTGCATAGAAGAGTATAGTTTCTGCAGAGTATAGTTTCATTATTTTGTTGAAGTGTGGTAAATTTTAATAAACCCAGACATCCTTATAATGGAGCAGATTCCTATAATAAAGTGGAAAAAGTCCTAAAGCCAAATATGATCTGGTGATCTATTTCGATAGGCAGTGTTGTTCTGTGTATGTATTTGCATGTGTATGTATGCGTAGTTCTATGAAAATTTAAAAACGTTTTATTTGGAAATAACTATATGAGACACATTTCCCAGCCTTCTTTGTGGTTAGGCATGGCCATGTGACTGAGTTCAGCCAATAGAAAGTGAGTGGAAGTGAGCCATAAAAACCTCCCAGGTTTTTCCCCTTCAAGGGCAATCTCGGAGGGAAAATGTGGGAAGACAGTGGGACCATAGGTCCCTGAATTATTGTGCTTGAAAGGGTCTTGTGCATCGGAAACATTCATTTTAGAATTTACATGAGCAAAAATAAGCTCAGTTATATTACTCTGCTCAGATTTGGGATTTATCTGCTCATCAGCTGGCAATTCCTTAACCAATATAAAAGCAGTATGTTTTTGGCTTAGATTTAGTTCTCATTTTCAGTTCCCAGAATAGCAATGTTGTTAAGACAGTGAGCCTTGGATCAGATAGAGCTTGGATGGGATCCTCTTACTAGCTATGTAAATATCTTAGCTTTTCAGAAACTCAGTTCCTTTATCCATAAAGTGGGGATATAGTATCTACTGCTTAGGGTTATTGTGCAGACTAAATAAAAAATAGTTTTCACAGTGCCTGGCACATAATAAATAGTCAATGATGGGACAAAAATTATATTTTATTTTTATCCTTCTCACTTCAGTGGAAAAAATGATTCTGAATTGGTGTATTTTAACTATTTCCCTTATGATTTCAATATTATTTATGGTCAGATAACATGTGTTTCCATCTACAAGGTTATTCCCTTCTGCTTCTGTCTAAACATTCTCTTTTCACTTGGAAAAAAATTTTCATCCTTCAAGTTCTAAAACATTACCTTAGTTTTTAGTGGCAGATTTTAATTTTCCAAAATGGTCACAGCAATATTTCCAATCCCACAAACTCTTCTAGACCATTACAATTTCTCCATACCAGTTTCTCCAAGAAAACTGATGTGTGACTTCTGGGGCTAGCTCATCAACGGCAATACGGCTCACATTAACTCTTCCCTTTCTCTCTCCCTCCTTCCTTCTCTCTCTCCCCCATCTCTCCTCTCTCCTCTCCCCACTCCCACTGGAAACTAACTTACCCTTAAAATCCAACCGTGTTGTAAGGGAGCCCAAGTTACATGGAGATGCTGTGTGTAAGTGTTCTACCTAACGGTCCTAGGTAAGGTCCCAGGTAGTCGTTGTCAGTCTTCAGAAATGCGAATGAATGAGCCTTCAGATAATTTTGGTTCCAAGCTTTTGAGCAGTCCCAGCTGATGCCGACTGGAGCAGAGAGAAGTCATCCCCACTGAGTCCTGACCAAATTGCCGATTCAGGAGCAAAATAAATGTCATCATTGTCTTAAGCTATTACATTTTGGGGTGGTCTGTTAAACAGCAATAAATAGTGGAATAACTCCTCTGTGAAGCCATTCTATAACCTCTTGGTTTTTTCTCACTTCCCCAGAGCTAAGAGCTTTTCTCTGTGCTCCCTTAGCATTTTATTTGTTTCACTGGCATTTAACAGTTTGTTAAAGTTTGTGAGATCCTGGAGGGCAAGGATCAAAGCTTATTCATTTTTTGTGTTACTTGTGGCATCTGATTCAGTGCCTGGTATAGTGCGTGTACTGAGCAAATGCTGATGAAAGGACAGTTGAGCTTATTTTGCCTTTCCTTGCCAGAGCTGTTATGGCATGCATAGAAATTTCCACTCTGTATTAACTTCTGGTGTGAAATGGCATCTGGAGCACAAGCAAATCATATGAAGCTCAAGGATGGTGATGACATCCCAGAGTTTGTAACGAGAGTAGATGGGAAAGCCAACCGAATGACATGAAAAAATGTCTAGCAGTCATTAAGCAATTCACCAGTCATGTCTGGCGCTCCATAAAGCAATTTTAAAATGTGATCATTGCTGTCGGGGACACTAAACATTCCAGAGCCTTTGATTACCCTTATTAGAATATCCTTTGTAGAAAGAGGTCTTAAAATTTTTTATAAGCTCTCAATGACTTTCAGTGATGCTCTCTTTAACGAGATCACAAAACTCTGCCATAAAATGTTCTGATACACTTAGAGAGCGAAATTCTCATTCCACATATTTGTTTTCCATACTCTGTCATTAGCAGCTTTGGTACAAGCAAACACATGTTTATTTTTAAAGCTTCAAGGTTACTTATTTCTCATGAATGGAAAGACCATTGAGCTGAATGTCCAGAGACTCAGCCCTGCTCTGCAACTGACTAGATGTGTAATCTTAAAAAAATCCTTTTTTTCATTCAGATTTCAATTTCCACATTTGTGAAGTAAGGACTGATGGTGTCTAGGGCCTTGTCCAAGTCTAGCTCCACCATTCCATGAGCAAAATGATAGCAACATTCTTGTTGATATATAGGTGAAAACTTGAAGTGCTTATGGACTTTTTGACCCATAGAAAAAAAAACTAGTGATGTAGGGAGAATTAGGATTTTGAAATTTGGACTGTCCTCTCAATAGCTGCACAAAACTAGCCTGTTTATCATCTGTTATTTTTGTGGATTGGAACAATACATTTTAACCACTAGAAAATGGTTATGGAGTGACACTGTCGTGAAGAGGAAGTCACAACAGTTACTGGGGTCTTTGCTCTGCTGTATTGGAGTCCTCCAACTGTGCACATTCATTGTGATGTAAGAAGAAAGAAGTTTCTGTGACCCATTTAAAGCTAAACTCATTTTAGGTTTGTCTTTAAGAGAGACTGAGAAAAGGCTAAAAGATTAACCCAGGGTTCCATTTTGGGACATTAAGAATTCTCAGCAATATAATATAGAAAACAAATGGCAAGTAGGATTATGTTTTTTTTTTCTTTGAAGGTATTCTATAGTAAAACAGAATAGAACTTGTCTATTTACAACATTTTTCAATTTTTCTGGGCAGTCGATAAAACATAACATTGCCAACATCATTTTCTCTCACCTCATCTAGGACATTTTTCTTTTTGTCATTTTTATGCTTTACCTGTTATGAAGGTTTTTCACGTCTTGCATTTGCAGTTACTAATCGTAGGACATGAAGTGCCAGTTTGTTTGCAAACCATGTAAAAAGAACATCTTAAAGGACACCAAATGATTAAATGCATGGCATATATTTAATGGTTTGGTGACACTGGACCATTTCAGGTTTCATCTTACACCTTCAAAATCAGGTCTTCTTTTGCCCCATTTTGTTATTGCTCCTTGTGCTCATATGTGTTTATGGGACATTTGTGTGTATTTTAGCAGTGGCAAAGATGAAAATAGTTTGAGGTTTAGAGTAGCATTATTTCTCAGGCTCCAAGAACAAAATTGATATTTTCTAGGGCACAGAATGCCTACCTTCATTTCGGTGATAGTGTCTGGAACACGACACTTTTTTTTGTTTGAGAATCAGACCACGTTTATTTTGCGACTTCTCCCTGTTTTACAATCTTGTTGACTTCTACCTATCTTGTGGTGCTTTTTCAACAAAAATAAAATTATTTACTGGGCTCATTTTCATGACTGACTATAAAATTTTTCCTTTTAAACTTACCTGTTAATAAAAGGAACCAGCCCTTCCTTTTCCTGTATTCTTGGAATAAATAGAATAAAAAACAACAAACAAAATAGCTACTAGAAATATTGGACTAACTGAAAAAAAAAAGCATTGAGTTTAGTCTTAAATTGTGTAACAGTCTCAAATAGTCTTAAAATATAATCCTTAATTTAATTTTTTTTAAAAGTGCTGTGTTTCCTTAAAACATTTCTCTTCTTTCCCCCATCCCTCTACCACCACCCTGGGAATCCTGAACAATAGAGAACTATCCCTAGTAGAATTGTCATAGAATTCATATTAGATATGGGTTATTTTAGGGACAATGGCAGACTAATTAGTAGGTGGCTAGGACAATCTTTATTACTTAGTATTGCTTTCCTTAAATACTTAGTAGATAGCTGTCCTGCTTAAATTTGTCTGTTAAACACAGTAGCTTTGATAAACATTGTAAGAGGACACAGTAATGGAATCCTCTTTTGGTGCCAGGATATTTTATTTGGGTGGATTTTTAATCAATAAAGAGCAATTCAGTCCTCAGAGATGCATGGTCAATTCCCATTGATTTGTATAAAATTCTCATGTATGTTTTAGAGTAATGGATGGTTTAGTCTGATTGTTTAAAAATAAAATCCTATTCTCGGGCTGGAGATTCCATGCTGGAAAGAAATGGTGTATAATGGATAAAATTGGTCATGGAAGTCCCTGATACTTCCTGATATTTAGGTGACCAAATATCACCGAATGCTAGGGTTTGTTTCCAGGGTGCATAATGTTTCCCAATGATTCTCTAACACATGCACTTGGGTGTCCCTACAAGGACATTCCGGACAGTGGTACAATTCACTGCTGTGAAACTTTCAATAAGTTATTACGTGTAGGTACTTAGAATGCTGTCTGACACAGAATAAGCATTATATAAGCGTTAGGAATAATTATTACTAATCATCCCAAGACCAGCTCAAACATCAACTCATCAACCAGGTGAGATGGAAATGGAAAGCATGAATTAGGAAAGAAAGCGTATCAGCCTTTTCTGTGTAACACAGAAACCTCAAATGTAATGGTTTGAAAATAAATTCTTATTTAGCTCAAGAATCTATGGGTTATCAGGTCAGACTGGGCTCAGTTGGGTGGTTTTTCTGCTTTTGGCTCTGCTCTCTTAAGCATCTGTGGTCAGCTCTAGGTCATCTGCTGCCTGGCTAGTCTAGGCTGGGCTCAGCTGGGATAGCTTGTCTTTGCTCCACAGGTGGACTTGTGCAAGCGCAAGTCACAAGAAAAGTCACAAAGACCAGCATAGTTTGGCCAAAGAAACCTCCAAGTCCAATCTAGATTCACTGGGTGGAGAAATAAACTCTGTTGATGGGAGGAGGTACAAAATCACAATGGAAAAAGTGTGGATAGAAAAGAGTGAAAGATCTGACCATTTTTATAATCAACCATAGAGGGTGGCTGATGTGAAAGATGAAGCCGAGAAGGAATTAGAGGAGTTGGATGTGCAGATGTGTGTTTGTCTGTGTGGATAAGTACATGCAGTTAGGGGATGGGAGCTGATGTCAGGTGTAAGACAGAGAAGAATAAAAATGACTCCAGAGTCATAATTGCAGGTGACTTAGGACATGGTGGCACTATGTAGATAAATAGGAAATGTAGTAGGAGAAGCATTCACCTTTGAATGTATAGAGTTCAAAATAGAAATGAGGTGATTAGGAGAAAGTTTCCAACAAGGGATCCAGAAATCCAAAGAGAAGCCCAGCCTATGGATAAGAGACTTAGGATGTGAATAGGTGTAAATAAATGTCGTCACAAACACCAGCACCAACAGCATGTTGTTTCCTCTAGCCAGCATCCACTCCTCTTCTCTGGTAACCACATTGATTGGCTTCCTTTAGAGTTTTGTTTGGGGACACTCCTTTTCCAACTGTTAGTTAGGTCATGAGATTTGGATGAGCCCAGCCCTGGCCACACGCTCTCCAGGCCAGGCCGGTCAGCACATTCTGTCCCTCTGCTCACAGGGACTGGTTTAGGAGTGGCACCTGACCAACTTGGGCCTAATAAAACTAAATCATGGCCAGGCATAGAGGCTCATACCTGTAATCCCAGCACCTTGGGAGGCCAAGATGGGAGGATCACTTGAGGCTAGGAGTTTGAGCCCAGCCTGGGCAACATAGTGGGACCCCATCTCTACAAAAAACAAAACAATTAGATGGGTGTGGTGGAGTGCCCCTGTAGTCCTAGCTACTTAGTTATGTTCGTGCCTCTGCATTCCAGGATGGGTGACAGAGTGAGACCCCATCTCTAAAAATAAAAAATAAAAAACCCCTAAATCTTGGCACTTTTGTTGGAACCATTGGAACTTCTCTTCCACTGGAGCAACTGAGCTACTGGAAGTCATCTTATCAGTAGAGTCTGCCTGGAAGGGAAGCCAATAGAGACAAAAGTAGAACTGTTAGAGAGAGAGAGAGAGAGAGACAGACAGACAGACAGAGAGAGAGACAGAGAGAGAGAGAGACAGAGAGAGAGAGAGAGAAGAGAGATGCAGTTTAGACCCCCCTCATCCAGCCAAAGCCATATACAAGGGCTGTCCGGAAAGTATCCAGCCATTGTTAAAATAATAAATGTCTCTATTTTTCACATGGCATGGCTGGATACTTTCCAGAGAGCCGTTGTATACTTCCAAACTTTTCAATTTCGGGAACCAATAAATTACCTTTTTTACTTGAACCAGTTTGAATTGGGTTTATGTCGTATGTTACTAATATCAAAAAAGAATATAAACTTAGACAACAATTGCATTTTAGGGGGCTGAAGAAAAATTAAAGAGTAAGTAATAAAAGCCTGTGGACACAAGAAATCCAAGAAGAAGGAGACTAACAAAAAGGAATAAGGGGGGTGGTGTTGTCACATGCTGGGAGCAAGGGCTCTGTACAGAGCGTCGAATTGGAGGTCAGGACAACCTCTGCGGGAGAGCTCTTGGCAGCACAGTGTCGGAGAGGAAGGTGCTTTGCCAGGAGCTAAGGAAAGAGTGGGCAGTTTCCTTTGTCCATAAAAGGGACTGCTAGTCACTTGGGCTTGAAACCTTGGAGTCAACTCTTCTGCCCCCCCCTGCCACAGCCCACACAGCCAAACAGTCATCTTGTCCTGTAAATGCTCCCCCCACAATTACTCTTGGACTCCAACCTTCCTTCGTGTTTCCCCTGCCAAGAGCTGGGTCCAGGTGCCCGGTGCTCCTTTCCTGGAACCCGCAGGAGCCTCCTTGCAGCTCCTGTGCCCAGAGTCTTTCATCTCTGCCACCCATTCTTCAATCTGCTGCCAGATTATTTGTCCTAAGGCTCAGTTCTGATTGCGAAATAGCCACACACAGTGATGAGCCCCTGGACTGGGAACCCAGAGCCAGCTCGGACTTGCTATGGGATCTTGGGAAAGATTCTGGACTTTTCTAGGTGCGGGGCTCTAATCTTCCAAGTGAGATGTTGAACCAGGTGCTCTGACATTCATTGCTTCTCTGCTGCCTCTGGAATAAAATTCTAGCCTTCACCTCCTTTAACCCTACCACCTTGAATATGCATATAACTTAGCCAAAATGAAATACTTCTTGTGTCTGAATGCCCCCTACCTCGTACATTCCTATTTCTGTTCATTTTACCTGAAATCCTTTGTCTTTCTATATGGAAATCCTATCCATCCTCCAAGGCCAAGTTCAAATATTGTCTATGAAGCTTTCCTGAACTCTCAGCTGACAGCCTCTTATCCATGTTCTCGGTCAGGACTTTGCCGTGTTCTCTTGTTGTTTGCACATACATCTTTCCTCCTGCCAAATTGCCAAGGACTTGAAGATCGAACTTCTGTCATATTCATTGCTGTAGCCCTCAAGGTGTCTACCAGAATAGCTAGTTCTTGGTAGATGGTTGAATGAATGAAAACACATAATTATTGCTGTGTGACCCACTCAACCATCTTGTAAATCCTCCCAGAGCAGTCCTATGTCGCAGGTCTGCTGAATAGGTTATGTGATAATAAAGAAAAGGGCCCTTTGAGCTTCATGGCAAGCATCACTGGAGCAAGGACAACCGCATTCCTGCCTGGGTAGGTGTGTCTCAGCAAAGTCAGTGCTGGGTGACTTCACGGTCTCCCTTCCATAGCCACATTGAGGCCAATCCAGGCAACCTTCTCCCTACTGTTTGCAAGATCATGTTGGGCATGTTCCAGGCAGAACAGAAGGGTCTCCATCTGATGCAGCTCTTCACAGTGGACAGGAGTGTGGAAAGGCCAATCCAGAAGAACAAAGTGGAATGGAGAGAAGGAAGAAGGGGAAAATGGTGGGTTTTAAAAATGGGGAGTACAGAGATGCCAATATTCCCCATAATCCTTTTCATGGTAGGATGATCAACTCCAGATCTGCAAACTTGTTGACGTGTTGTGGTGAGACTGAATGTTGACACAGCCAGTATTTAGAATTATGTGGCTCTCTCCTACCTTACACAGTGAACCTTGAGACCTTCCTCTGGAATGCTGGTTTCTCTGTGGGGCACAGGGGAAGCAGACGGCTGTACTTGGGTGAACCTTTGCTCCTTCCTTATTATCTTCCCCTCTCCGCCTACAGCAACTTAAATCATTAAAATCCTGTATAATTAAAATTTCATCCAAGTTACACCAGTCATGTTTGCTGGCCACAGCGGAGTGTATAAATATCTTAGAAAGGCGCAAAGGCAGAGGCTGCTTCCTGCCTGTGGTCTCCCCCTCGCACAGATTGCCGTCTGCCCCTGTGTGTGCCACCAACAGCCCAGTGGAGGCTGAACTCCCGGTTCCCACCAGCCCTGCTCTGACTGCACCTCTGCTCCATAGGTTTATGGACAGGGCTAATGAAGTGGTAAATTCTTTGGTACTGGATTGCTAATATTAATATACTAATATTGATGGATGTTAATCCTAGAGTATCATTCCTACTTTCATTCATTTAGCAAGTACTTATGAGTGCTACTATGTGCATAAGACAGGCATGGGACAACAGGAAGTTACAACTCCAAATACCTGAGCATGTGGCAATCCACAACGTTTGTAAATTAGCTAGAACATGATTCCTGGAAGTTTTCTAATTCAATATTCCATATTCAATTTGTTTCTTGTACATTATTTCTTTTCCTTTTGCTTTAAATGAAAGAACTTTCATGCTTCAAACTATATTCCTGCCTACTTCAAATCCAATAAATCTCACTGCTATTTTTTGAGGAACTGCCATATCATTTTCTATGGCGACTGTATGAATTTACTTTCTGCTAGCAATGCTCAAGTGTTCCAGTGTTTTCACACCTTGTCAACACTTGTTATTTTCCATTTTTTTTGTTAATAGTCATCCTAATGGACGTAAAGGTATCTCATTGTGGTTTTGATTTGCATTCTCTTATTGAATGGTGATGTGGAACATCTTTTCATATGCTTGTGGATTGTGTATCTTGTTTGGAGGAATATCTATTCAACTCCCTTGCCCATTTCTAAGTTTTGTTGTTGTTGAGTTGCATTAATATATATTTTTTTTAATGAGAAATACTAGCACTTCATAGAAAGCACGTTTAAAAGGGGCTATGGTAGTTAATTTTATGTGTCACCTTGCCTGGGCCATGGGGTGCCCAGATATTTGGTTAAGCATTATTCTGAGTGTTCCTGTGAGGATGTTTTTAGAAGAGATTAACATTTAAATTGGTAGGCTGAAGAAAACAGATCGCCCTCCCTAATGTTGGTGGGCCTCATCCAATCAGTCAAAGGCCTGAATAGAACAGAAAGGCTAAGTGACTCTCCCCTGAGTAAGAGAAAATTCCTCCTGCCTAACTGTCTTTGAAGTAGGACGTTGGCTTTTTCCCGCCTTTGGACTTGAAGGGAAACATGCTGGCTTTTGGATAGGAACTATACTATGAGCCCTCCTGTGTTTCTAGCTTGCAGACTGCAGATCTTGAGACTTGTTAGCTCTTTTGATTGTGTGAGCCAATTTCTTAGAATAAATCTCTTTCTACATATATAGAGCCATACATTCTCTTGGTTCTGTTTCTCTGGAGCGCTCTAATACAGGGACCAATTTATTGAGGAGAATCAGTTATAGTTTCTGTTCAAACTCTTTTTGTTATAGAAATAATTAGTTATTCATAATGGGTATAAAATAAAATCTGTATGAATTAAAATTGAGTAAGTATTTTCATTAGTGTATCTTTCCACTGGTACATCTTTACTTTCTAGGTGACATTCTGCGTTCTGGTCTTTGTCTCACGTTCAGTCCTCCACCTAATTGGTTTGGGGCAGCTGCTGTGTAATGTGCCACATGGCAGCAGGCCAGGCCTTTTAGGGGGTCTAAATGTGGTGATGTGTTCACTATTATCCCATGAATGGGTCTGACACTTGCTGTGAGTATCATGTTCCTCAGTCATGTGCCTAAGCCCATTAAAGCACTGATCTTCTTCGTGATGTTGTCCTAAAATCAAGAGCAACTATTTTATATTATTATTATAGTTTGATTGCTTTTTTGAGGAATTAGAGATAAAAAATTAAGCTCCTGATAAAGGCCATTTTTGTCTTATTTGTTCTGCATGATTGCTTCAAAATCTGGCAATAGCCCATCGGCAGTAAATATTACTTCTTGAATAAAGAAATAGCCTTTATTTTTCTCTATTCACTCCAGAGAAGCCTTTATATGGTCCAGTGGTATCAGCATCACCCGGGGCTTTTTCTAAATGCAGAAACTCGGGCTTCACCTCAGACCTGCTAAGTCTGAGTCTGCACTGTAACAAGATCCCAGGTGATTCATACTACACATTAAAGTTTGAGAAGCACTGGTTTAAAGTATCAATGTGTCCTGTATTTGTTTCGCTTGAAGTCTTCCAATAAAATAAAATAAAATAATTTTACAGCTTGAAGGAGACTTAGAAGTTATCTGATCTGATATTCTTATTTCACACAGAGAAAAAACTAGAATTCAAAGAGATTAAATGTCTTGCCCGTTGTCACACTGGGCTTAGGTATAGAGCTCATTACTGCTATTGAGATTTCTTTCTGCTAGAACATATTATCTCTCTATGCTTTCAGTGCTAATTCAGATAAAGCCTTTGTGGGCTTTGGAGTTGGCAGGGCATTCGTGCTCAACACCCCTCATTTTGCAGACAAGAAAAATGAGGTCTGTGGAGGTGGAGTAACGGATTTAAGACAAGAGAGTAGGTACAGTCAGGATAAGCAAAATTATGCTATATAACAAACAACCCTCAAACCTCAGTGGCTTTAAACAACAAAGCTATGCATGCTCCCACCCATGTGTATGTTCACGTGGATTGACTTGGGGACTCAAACTCTATCACGTGCTGCTTTCACTTCAGCATCCACGCTGGTGGGACAGGTACTCATTGGAGCATCGTTGTGGCAAAACACACAGTGGCTTTTAAAATTACCTGGAATCAACACGTGCCACTTGTTCTCATATTATTGGCCAAATCTAGTCATATATGACCATGCCCGAGAATAATAGAGCCAGACATAAAATCAGTGGTGTGCTTGTAAATATTTAACAACTGACTTGTAGCCTTTGCTGATTTCTTGTTATAAATATTCCATTTATGGCTGATATCAAGCTACCAACATGATATCATTGAACATGTTGGTGCAAAGAGATGGGCACAATTGACCTTGCTTAGCTGATATAAGCCAGTGGGAGTCAGCTACACAACACATTGAATAATCAGTCCTCTCATAGGAATGATACTGATGAAGAATGATACTGCATATAAAAGAAGGATTGGATATAAAAGTAGTAGGGGGTTTGAAATTAAACACAAATATCAAATCCAGCATGGCAACTAACTCAGGAAAGAGTCAAGGACCCATACAATGATTAAGTTCTGATAGGAGGTCAAACACCTTTACAACAAATTTCAAATGTTTTTACTGCCTGAACATTTGTGCTCTTGATTATTGTTGCATTAGTAAACTTGTAAATACCTGAAACTTAATTCTCTTTTACCCCCAAATATTTCTGTTTGCACTTGAGATGGGATTGGCTTTGCACGGCCTCCATGACTGCTGAATCCTCCTTTAGGTCTTCTCTTTCATTGAACTATTCCCATTTTATTCAAAATCACTCACTGTACTAGATCATCTGATGGCAACATCACATTCCCCTTTGACCCTCTGTAGGTTGTAAGATGGGCAAAGATGAGCTTTGGCCAACCACAAAGTCAGATGTATATCCATGCAGAAAGTTCTCAGATGTTTCCACATACATATCTTACCAAGAAGACATCATTCCTCAATTTAAGATACCCTTATAATGGTTTTTAAGGTTGCCTTTAATTTTTCTTACCATATAACATTACATAATTCTGTTTACTGTGCTCATTCATCGCATCAGGGACTCCTCTAACTTGATTTTAAAAGAAACTTGAGGTTTGAAAAGGGTCAAAATATCTAGGACCTAGGTTAATAATTTCATTTAAATTTTTCTTTTTCTGAGGAGAAGGAAAGAGAAGTTTATTAATTTGCCTGCAAATGAGGAGATTGGAAGAATCTTGTCTCAAAGTACAAACACCTTTTTTTTTTTTTTTTGAGATAGAATCTCACTCTGTTGCCCTGGCTAGAGTGCCGTGGCATCTGCCTAGCTCACAGCAACCTCTAACTCCTGGGCTCAAGTAATCCTTCTGCCTCAGCCTCCTGAGTAGCTGGGATTACAGGCATGTGCCACCATGCCTGGCTAATTTTTTTCTCTATATATTTTTAGTTGGCCAATTAATTTCTTTCTATTTATAGTAGAGATGGGGTCTCGCTCTTGCTCAGGCTGGTTTTGAACTCCTGACCTTGAGCAATCCACCCGCCTCGACTTCCCAGAGTGCTAGGATTACAGGCGTGAGCCACTGTGCCTGGCCCAAACATCTTCTGAATTTTCCTTTATATAGTCTGTTTAATGGGACATATTAATAGTTGAAATAATTCACTTAATCCATGTGATGTTAAGAAGTTGAGAAAACAATGGTAGCTGTTCCATTCCTTGGTATCCCTTGAGCACAGTCATGCAGAAATTAACTCTGTAATAGATATTCCAGGAGCTTGGCAGTCAACCCTGACAGCAGAAACTTTCTCTGTCACCACAGACTTACTGCTGTCATGCCAAACAAGACATTGAGAAGTCACTTGAGGTCTCCATTCTATAGAAACTTATAACCAAAACCAACAATAGCATAAATGTAGACCTTAAAATGTAAATTGATTGCACTTTACAATGATTTTCAACTTACAGACAAAACATAAAAAGCAAAATTAGTCAGTTATAGAGCCTCCCTAAACTCAATTGTGAATTTAACCAATACTAATAGTTAAAATTTATTGAGTACTTATGATGTAATAGACATTGACGTTCTTACTACACTTGACCTTAGCCAAAAGGCCAAGAAGCGATGACACTGACATTCTTCATATACATTTTCTCACTTAATTCTCACAGCAACTTTAGGAAGTGGGTGCTATTATCTCCTGTATTTTAGAGATGAGAATGCTGGAATTTGGAAAGGTTACGTTATTTTCCAAGGTCACAAAGCTAGTAAGAGGTAAGGCTGAGATTCATCACTAGGCAGATGAACTCCAGTGTCCAGGTTCTTGGCCACTATGGTGTTCCACCTACCATAAAGCAAGAAAAACAGTGCCCCTGCCCGGGCAGAATAAGCCCCTGAGTTTGAATGGCCATTTACAGTAAGAGGATAGAAGTTGAGGGCTGAAAGGAAACTTTTAAACCATTCAATAAATGCTTTGATCTCTTCAAAAGTATCTTCACTATTCCTCAATTCATGCCCACAGGCAACAAACATCTCCACCAAATAATTTTTCCAGTCTCTGTTTGTATAATGCTGGGAAGGGGACTACACCATACCCTGATGCCACTTTGGGGTAATGCTAACCCTCAGAATGTGTCAGTGTCTATAAAGTCAAAATCTGACCTTCAAATTTTGTTCTCTGATGTCTACAAAGTAATTCTATTCCTCCAGCATGTTCTTCTGTAGGTTAAATAGCCTCAGTTGAGACATCCCTTATTATCCCCATTGCTTTCCTCTGTACAACATTCAGTTTGTCATTTTTTTTTCTCAGTTTAACCTTTATAATTGGGACATAGCTTGAAGGGTTATCATTTTTCCCAGTTACCCAATGCAATACCTCTATTGAGAGAGAATATGGAAGCAAAGCAGAAATTGAGCTCTGTTATCCTTCTGCCAGCCTGCAGCTATTCTACTTACTGTGCTCATTCAACATGACAGGGATTCTCTAGTGGGTGGACATGTCTGAGAATGTCTTCCATCCTGCTCCAAAGAAAGATTCCTTCATAAGTTTAGACCTTTTCACCAGCCTTACATAGTCTTGGTTTTAGCATCTCTGGCTCTATTTTTATAGGTCTTTTTAGTATTTTGCCCTTGACTATGTAGAGATTGTGACTATGTTGTCTACTTTTCATTTTCGTTGGCTTTTCTTCTCTCTTAAGCCATTTCAGTCTGACTTATCCTACCTTTCTTTCCTTGGAAACTGTTGGGATCAGTAGCAGAACATAAATCTGGGCATGTGTCAGATCTCATATCTCCTACAAGTTTCACATTACCAGGGAGAATTATGTCCCAAGTAGCAGTTCCATCGCCACTTCCTTTATTTTCTGAAAAGTGAAATTGTAGGCAATGCAAGTTAAGTCTAGACCTGATGAACTAATTTTCAGATGGAAATTTCTAGTGTTTTGGGGTAATTGAAGCTTCTCCTTACTTCTATAATTTGCTAATGTGCCAATTTTATGATAATTGTCAGGAGTATACTAACCAATTTCTCCAGCATCCTCCTCTTACAGCACTTCCTTTATCCCTCTCTGCATATTGTATGCCTGTATATATGTGCCTGTATGTGTGTATATATACATATGTATATTTATGTACATATACATACACACATACATATATTTACTATTATCCATATTTCTCTACTATAATTTTATTCTTGTATTCACAGATTTCCCCAAAGGTTAGAATGACTGCATATTCTAGTTCTAGTTGCCTGGGCTGGTCCTAGTTTACCTGTTGTTCCAGAAGTAATTAATAATTAATATTCCTCTTTTTATTATCAAAAGTGTGCTAGTTTGAACTACAAAGTATGTGATCACCCTATCAAATCTTCCTTCCCACATTCTGTATCCTGTCTCAAAGTCTGAATCCTAAATTGGAATCAAAGATAAAAACAACATCTGTGTCCCCTGGTTCTCTAATTTCCTGACCAGCACTTACAGCACTTGGGGATTTTCCAGTCTGGAGGGTGCCATATGCCCTGATATATTTTTCCTCTAGGATTCTTTGACCCCTTTTTTCAATGTGCTGGTTCCCCAGATTGTTTCATGTAGGATGTGTGGTCATGGCTGAGCCTTAGCAAGTCTGAATTCACTGTCTGTGGGAGGCTGGGCTACACCTGTTGTACCAGTGATCTAGCTGTGAATATCTTCTCTTTCTCACCATATCCTGAATTATTATTTTCTTTATTTTGTCCTGGAGTGCTTTATTGTGGCCAAAAAGCAGGCGCAGATGGGAATGGTCTCTACCTTCTCACTTGCTCTTTAACTGGTGAGACCAGCATGGCCAACTGGTGGCCTCTAGCAGGAAAAGAAACCCAGTATAATGCCCACATGCCAGAGAACCTGTCCTGTGTGCTTCTCTACTTCTTGGAATATAAGCCCTATCGAGTGTCAAGTTCTTTGCTTCTCCCCTAACAACTCCTGGAACGAGCTCCTCTTTGACCTGTTGCAGTGGAGGGAGGCAGCACAGCTCAGTGGTTAAGATCCTGGCCTCAGAGTCAGACAGCTTTGGGTTTCATTCCCCACTGTGGCTTCAGACGAGGTACTTTATTTGCGAGTCTAAGTCTCCTTGTTTGTAAAATGGGGTTAATAATTCTTAGCTTATCAGATAGAGGGAGAGTTAAATGAGATCATATGTAGAATATGCTGAGCATTATGCCTGGAAATTAGTGTATGCTTAGTAAATAGTTGCTGTGCTTATAATAATAATAGTAATTATTATTACTGGTTTAGCGTCAGAACTATAATGAACTATCAAGTCATTCAGGCTCTATCTTAAGAAGGTGACAGCAACCCCTAACACAATGACACCAATCACAGAGCCAGTGGTGAGGTTCCCAGCGCAGCCCTGTTCTGTTCTCCTGGGTAGCTGTTGGTGACTGGGAATGGCAGTCAGTCAACCAGTGAATAGACCACGTGATGAAGCAAAAATGATTCTCCAGTTATTAATAGATAGGAGGAATAAATTCTAGTGTTCTATAGTACTATAGGGGTAACCATAATAAACAACAATTTATTATGTATTTTCAAATAGCTATTTTAGAACAGATTTTGAATGTTTTCAACACAAAAAAATGTTTGAGATGATACCTATGCTAATACCCTGATTTGATCATTACACATTCTATACATGTATTGAAATATCATACTGTACCTCATAAATATGTATAATTATTATGTCGATTAAAAGTAATAAAGGATTATCCATGTGTGAGCAATGGAGTGGATTTGATTTTTGTTTTACATAGTCCTTCCGTTTTAACTCAACAAGGAGTAACATGCACAGTGGCTTTTCTTCCTGAGGAAGGATAACTCAGAGAGAAGGATGGGTGGAGAGAAACCAAGATCTCAAGTTCATCTTGAATGTGTAGCCTGACCAGATGTACCCTTCCAAGAAGGCCTTCAGTGCGCCTAAGAGTGTGAAGCCCAAGTGAAATCTCAGTGCTTCTGCTCAGTTACATTTTCCCCTGGGTGTCAGTGGTAAGACCCCCAAATTCCTGACACTCCTCTTCTCTAGATTCTTGGTTCTTTGATTTTCTTCCCATTCTACACGTTTTCCAGATACGATCCCAGTTAGTACCCACAACCAGCTGAACCAGCACTTACTAGAAGAGCCTTTGATGAACCCTTTCAGTTGGTAAACTAATTAGAGGATCCTGTTTTCCTTCCATGGCCCTTATTACCCATTTCCCGAAGCTTTGTGTTCATGTGGTATTATTTCTTTTTAGAGCCAACCTCCCTCATTTTTAATTGTATATTGTCAGATTATCTGATTAGTTCTGAGCAACATCTCTAGGTAAGAAAAAATGGATAAACTGAGGCTCACAATGTTTAAGTGACTCTCTTAAGATCTTACAATGAGTCAGGGGTGAGACAGGAATAGAAACCACCACGACTTTAGTCTCCTAAACTGTTTTTCTGACCACTAGACCACACTTCCTCTCCAGACGATGAAACACTGGAAAATGGGACTCAGGCGGCGAGTAAATATGGAGGCAAACCCACAGAAACACAATTTTACTTGTACTCAAGTCATGTCATTTAGCAAAGGAAAACAACAAAACACTCCAGTCTTTTTGCTGTCATCCAAAATTATAACCTAAACCCACAATGGATATAGAATAGGAAATGAGTCTGCCCTGAACTGACATATTCTTTCCATTTAAAATAAATTTGAAAAAATTGTTGATTTTTCAGTCCTGATGTGTTTTTCCTTTATACGAAATGAGAATCTAAGCATTCAGTTTTATTTAGGTTTCAAGGTATGCAAATAAATCATCTTTATTGCTCTCATTCTTTGTACAATAAGAGCCTAACTAATGATTATTTGAGTATTTATGGCTTTGTGGGAACAGTAGGTTTATTAGACACAGTCGTTGTCTTTAGACTCAACATTAATTAGACAGAGACTACACATACCCATGGAAAGCTGAAGGCAGTTGACGATGGATTGCAAATGAGCAGGAATGATTAAGAAGCAGCCCGTGATATGCAATGGTGAAAAACCAAAGCGATATGTACCAAGACTCGAGTTTGTATCCTAACTGTACCACTAGCCAACTCTCAATCTTGGACATCGATGGAATGATAGCAATCGCCTGCCTTGTCTATTCACAGCGTTGGTGCAGAGACCAACATGAGAAATTCCACGTGAAAAGGGCAGTGAGCTGGAAGATGAAATATAGGAGGTATCAGAATCATGCCAAGATTGTCCAGGCAAGCCTTTCCCCTTTCTATTTGGAATCTCCAACGATAAAGCTTTTAAAGCCTATGCACCGTGCCCAGATGGAAATTAAAAAACAGGCTCCTTTTGAAATTATTGTTGGCTATGAGAACTGAAAGCAACAAGATATTTTCCCTTTGGCAGAGAGCTCATTGCCTCATCATTTGGAGTATGTCTGAGTGAGAGTATCCGAACACCTCGTGTGAAATCTTCTGATAATGAGTGTGAAGAGAAAACTTTTCCATTTGGAAGAGCCAGGCATGCAATTTGGGGAAGCTGAGTCCTCTTCACTGTGATGGAGAGTGCCAGAAAGCCTTCCCACTTGTGGTTCCCAGGGGGCAACGACAACAGTGTTTCATCACTAAGACAATGTGACCTTTTCATGGACACAAGCCTGAAACCGTGTTCTGGGCTTCCACCTGTGGATGGCATTGGGTATGGCTGATATGGTAAACTTGAGAAGAAGCAGGAATTTACTTTTAAAATTAGGCAGGGAAAATTTATCATAATTATGCCTAATCTGTAGCCTAGCAGGACATTTTAATTCCAGGAGGTCATGTGATCTTTCTTAAGGGAGGAAACAAAGAACAGTAAAACTTTTAAGAGTCTTTCACTAATCTCTGTTTACTTCAACTCACTTTTTGTATAGCAACAGTTCCTTACACTTTATATTAGCCAAAAATACAGATTTCTTAGGCTGACTGTGTGACCCTAATTTTTATATCAAGATCCCTGTATAAATTGTCTTCTATCTAAAATAAAGGGATTGGAATACAATCCCTGTCTTTTTCTCAGGGTAGTGCATGACCCAATCTAAGGGGAATTGCAGAGCCCTTGTGCCAAAAGTAGAATAACGGGCAACATTTAGAAAATAATGCCTTGGCGCCTGCCAGCCTTCATGCACATGTTTGCGTAGTTTATGTGACAAGCCAGTGGGTGGGTTGTAATATATCAGCACCATCTAGTGGTGATGGGCAAAGCTGTCTCTTCACGACCCCCCACCCCACCTCTGTGAAACAAATTCCAGCCGGAGCAGAGCCCATGTGCTCTATTTAAATAACCTTTGATCTCAGTTTATTGCCGCTTTCCACTCTGAAGTTAAAGGTGCTGCACAGCTGGGGTGAAAATATGGAGGAGAAGGGTGCAACCAGCGAAAACACTGCTCGCGTGATAGTAATAGCCAGTGTTTATTGAGCACGGACTACATAATAGACTTTGTACTAAATGCTTTTCTTAATCATTTTATTCTATCCTCACAAGACTCTAGGAGGTAGATATTCTTTTCGTCCCTATTTTGCAGGTAAGGAAACGGAGACAAAGAAAGCTTAACTAACTTGCGTAGGTTGCTCATCCGATATTGAGAGGAGAAAAACCTTTCTGTCGAGCTGACAATGAATTTTCAGGCCCTCTCAGACTGGTGCCACGAGGTGCACCACCGCTGGGATACTATGGCATAGGTGGAAGTCAGGAACTTTCACAAACGGACAAAGTAGCAGCAGAAAAGCAAACAGTGGAGCAGGTTGATTGAGAATGGGTGCTCCAGGGTCCAGCTAGAGCTGGGTTCAAGTCACAACTCAGCCAGTTATTACTTCTGTGCCTCTGGAAAAATTACAGTAGCCTCTCAGAACCTCAGTTTCTTCTTCTGTAAAATGGAGATAATACTACCTTACTCATGGAAGAGGAGTTGGTCGTATTAGTTGAGATATGTGTGCATAGGGTCTGGCTCATAGGGGCAATTGAGGAGCTATTAGTAGATTCTATTTTAATATTTAATATTTTAAATATTTTAAAAGATTTTAAAACATTTTGTACATTCTGTTTTAATGTATTTGAATGCTGAAATCATACAGCGATCAGAGTCCTCTATCTCTCTCCCAAGGTCTGAAAACCCTCATTTTGTGGATGGACAGAAATGGGACAAGAAGGATTTGTTTCAGGTTCCATAGTAAGTCCAGGGTGGAAAGGAAAGCAGTATCTCCTTATACCTAATTTGTAGCTTATTGCATAGGGAAGCAGAGGCTCCTTCACAACTAAATGGCATGGCTGCCACCGGCAAATCTTGCTCACACACGGAGTTCAGAGGAGGTTCACCCAGCGGTCAAGTGGCTTTTCCAGCCTGTACAGAGGAGAATATTTGGGAATGCCCCTGTCCCCTCTTCAGAGTGTACCCTCCACCCCTGCGGGAGGCACCTGGCTTTTATTTTCCATTCTCAGGGCTCTGCAGGTGGTGACCGCCATGGGTCAGCAGAGAAATCTCTTTCTTCCACACTCTTCCGACTTTCTTTGTGCTCTTGTCTCTGCTTATTCAGTACAGCCTCAGTTTACTGCTGGAGGGGCTGAGAGTGTGGGGTGGACAAAGGGGGAATTTAGACCTGGAGGGTGGAAGACAGGAGGTGAGCGGAATTGGTGTGGGGAGGTGGCCTCACTGTCTAAAAGGAAACCAGAGCCTCCCACTGTCCAGGAGAGCTAGGAGCACCTGACTGACCCCCTTTTGCTTGGCTTGGCATGACCATGGCCCTTTTCCTGTTCTATTATCCTGCTCTTTCTGCAGCCTGAGCTCCCTCAATATAGAGAGTACCTTGAATTAATATCATGATGTCATATCACCTCTGATGTACTCTCTGCCCAGTAGTCGGAGATGCCTTTGCAAATACAGGTCTGATAGGTCACTGTCTTGCCTAAAGCCATATAATGAGTTCCCACTACTCTTATTAATACATGAAAAATCTGTAACTTGACTTACCAGGGCCATGTGTGATCTAGCTCCTGCCTACATCTCCACACCTATCTCCAGCCTCATCTCTGGCCCCTCCCAGCATCCTCCTTAAACTTCAGACACCTTGTTGCCAGAATCCTCCAAGCTTCTTTCGATCACAGGACCTTTACACATGCTGTTCCTTCTACTTGGACAATCTTCACTAGACTCACTGTTATTTATCCTTAGATTTGTTTGTTTCGAAACTTTGTTTCACATTAGAATTGCCCAGGGAGCTTCACAATATCCTGATAGTCAGTCTTTACCCCATGGCATTTCATCACAATCTGTTGAGGTGAGACCTAGGCAAAAGCATTTTTTTAAAAGTTTTCCGGACGATTTCATAATGTGTAGGCAGGTTTGAGAACCAGCTTTTAGGTGAAATGTTTTCTCCTTCCAGAAATCTAATGTCCTGATTTCCTAGTCTAGTTTGAGTTCCCTCATTAAACGTTCTCCTGGTACTCTGTGTGTTTTCTCATTTGTTGACTGTGTCTCCCACTAGATTGTAAGTCCATGAGGCCATGTCCGTTGTGTTCACTGCTTTATTCCTGATGTGTAGCACACAGCCTGGCTTAGGAGGTGCTCAACAAATAACCATGAGAAGAAGGAAAGCCCTAATGTGGATTGATCACTTTGCCCACCATCAGCTGATGGGACTCTCCAAAGGACGGGAAGCTGTAGCTGGGTCACCGGCTCAGGCACGTGCACCCACATGGTGAGTCTCAGATGGTTGCTGTGGAGAGGAGCTCTTCCCACTGGGAGGTGAACACAGTTTCATCACCAGGGAAGGACATTTTCCTGCTTTTGGGAATGCATCGATTGATTCCTAGGTCATGGCAAGGACCAGAAATATCGAGGGTTCCATTTGACCACTGGGTTATCCTCCCACAAATGTACTGGTCTATTAACTTATTTTTAATTTATTGTCTTCAGCAGTGAATAGTCACTGAGAAATATACTTTCAATACTTAACAGTCAAAAGTGTGAGGCTACTGAGTGTTGAAACTGTATTTCTTGGTGAATATTCACTGCTGAAGACAATAAATCAATAAATTAAAAATAAGTTAATAGACCAATATGTTTGCTGGAAAGCAGCCAAATAACATCAACGTAACACTGGAATGTGCTTTATATAGAGCAGAAATAGGTTCAGTTTATGCTCCTAATATGCTGTCTTGAGGGATAGCATGATGTGTGCTCAGAAGGCTAAAAAAAACTAAAGACAGAGTTTTCACAAATAGTTCACTGTATAATTAAAGCACAAAGACAAGTCCATTTCGATAGTGTGTATTTTCTTTTTTGCATTCTCTTCTATAGATTTGTTGCATTATATTACAAACATGGAAAAAATACTGAAGGAGAACGTAAGGAGTAGTAATATCTAATGAAGAAACATCTGAGCTAGCATTCACCGATAGATTTTGCTTCTGATCCTTTCTGCGACTGTGGATGATTCATTTTATGCTAGTGTCTCATTTTCTCCATCCCTAAAAGAAGAGTAATAAAATTTGCCTTGAGTTAAAAGTCTCTCTTTTTTTAAAAAAGCTCTAGGGAAGTTAGGTCCAATGGAAAAATGAAATACTTGAGGATATGACTTAGTCTGTGTTAGGAATTTTATAGGCAGTTCACCAAGGATTTTTTTTTCCAAGTAATTTACACAATATGCAAAACGTATTTTAAGCCAAATGCCTCGTACTGGAAGCTGCGCACAATAACCTGTCCCAAAAGCAATTATCACATCAGGACACACCCGTTGGGATTCAGTGCTCCTATTTAAAGTCTGTCCAAACACCACAGCCCACATCTATAATGGCTTTGGCAGAAGGGTGAGAACCAGCATCTGCAAAAACCTTATTTAACTGAGCAGGAAATGGATGTTTTCCGTACCAACATTTTGAAAGTTGAGAAATACCTATTTTGTGAACAGGATTTACGGTTTCATTCCTATGAGAAGAAGAAGTGAAAGCAAATGGACAAAAATTAATTCCATAAAGAAATCACAGCCCTGGAGCCCGTTTTCCAGTGGGAACTGGGGACGTTTGTGGAGCACGTTGGCTTGAGAGGTGATCTCCCTGAGACACAGGGACTTCTCTAAGCATATAAAAATACCGTGATCTCTCTAGATCTCTGAGATTTCCAGTACAAGATTTAGTTCAGGTTTTGCCCTTTTCAGGAAGTCTTAGCTAATTGCCTCTCCCCCTGTCCTCTGGCTTAGAAGCTCCTCTTTTGTGCTGCACACCTAGCCCTGCGTCTCCACGCTGTTTTGGAATTGCCCTCGTCTCCATTAGCTTGTGAATTACTGACCATCATGAACACAACTTCATTTATCCTTGCTCCTGCTGTTCCAATTACAGTGTTGTTCAGTAAGTGACTGCTGTATAAATGGATAAAGGCAGGAGTACTGTCATTAGCATTCTAAGCTGGGGAGAGTGTAGGTGGTGATATTTGGAAGCCAGGCAAACAAAGTGAGTCAAGGGCCACTCTTGTTTGTGCATGACTAACTTGTCCCACTCTCGTGCGTCATCCCAACGCTGAGAGTTCGACATGTCAGGAAGCACTGTGGCTCCACGCAGCCAGTGTGTTTTGGCCCCGGTGGATTCGTGTCCTTGCTGCTGCAGTGATGTGGGGAGGCAGGGAGGAGGGATGGAGTGAAGCCCAGAGTGATTTCTCAACAATAAAAGCCTGTCTTCTTTAAGAGCTTCTTTTTCCTTACCCTTAAGAGAAAATACATCTTTAACTCATCATTCCTTAAATCACCTTCTAAGAGGAGAGAAACACAGAAAATCACATAACAAAGATGGTCAAGAATTATCCTGGTTCAGGGGAAAGGCTGTCTTGGCTCAAGGCCCAGGTAGTCTTTGGTTTTCTGCGGAAGATGCATTTTAGAAGTCTCAGAGTTATGGGTGGGATGTTTAGGCTAAGGCATGTCAGCAGGTGGGTTAGGGGATTCTGGGCAAGAGCTAAGGCATTTGACATCATAATCAAAGATGGTTTGATGAAGGGTAGAGGAAATGGGTGCAATCCTTCAAAGCTATCATGCAGACTTAATAAAGGAGATGGAAATTAAAATAAAAAAGCAACAAAGACGACTTGGTTTCTTAAGCAAAGGAAGTGCAAGGCATAATTTTTTTCCCCAAGGAAAGCTCAAATTAGCTAGAAAATATGGCTGATTTACATTATAATGGTATTAAAAATACATTTAAGTTATTTCAATTCTTAAAATACTAGAGTAACTTTTGTGAGAGGAGAGTCCCTTTATTTAAAATCATCGCTCCCCCAAATTATACAGCAACAGATGACTTTCCTTAACTGTGGTGGAAATACCCTCTCTACACGATAGAATAGACTCCTCGGTATCCACGGAGGGCTGAGGTCTGCTTAGCTTTGTGACAATTTGGTTCCTATGGCCTCAGACCCAAGGAACATTGACCTTTGTCACTCTTTGCCTCTTTGTCCATATTTACTTTATAAAACTCTGTGACATTTACCAAGGGGGTACATGGAACTGAACTGCAGCAGCTAAATTACTTGTTCATAAAAAGGCATTCTTTTGAGTAGAAAAGGAATTTTAGAAAGCATCCCTTGGCATGTTGTTGTTGCAACAATAAAGAATAAGTTAATACTTTCTGTGTTCTTTGCTTTTTACAAACTTTGCTTTTATATCACATTTTTCTCACCAGTCAACCAGTGAAGAGTAGGACAAAATATCACCCAAGCCAGCATACTTTATACACCTAAGATATGAATCCTTTATCCTGAATGGGTGATTTCCTTATAGAAGAGTTGTAGAGGCAATATAATATATGCATATATATATTTTAATACATCTACTAAATGTCAGGCACCACACTAAATACTTTATATTTCATTTATTCTAAGCTACAACCTGAGAGAGGTATTGTTAGTTTGGACATAGCACAGATGTCCAAGTGTGGAAATAGACCCAGAGAGGTCAAGTGACTTATCCCAAGTGTCATGGTTTTCAGGGGCAGAGCTGAGATTTGAATGGAGGTCTGGCAGCCACCTCAGCTTGCGTTCTTACCCACTTCACTGTAGTGTTTTTCATAAACAAGCTCTATTTGAGGTACAAAACATGTTTATAAGATGTTTTCACTCTAATTTAGGAAACAAGCCCAAATGTAAAACAATGGATACATATGAGAGTGGCATTAATATAATAAACCATACTATATCTTATATTTAATAATGATAATATGGTAAGCCACACTGTATCTTATATGTAATAATAATATAGTAAGCAACAGTGTGTCTTAGCTTACATTAATACAAAGAGTCATACTGTATCTTATGTATTGGTGGTTCCCCAACCCTTTTGGAACCAGGGACCGGCTTCATGGAAGACAATTTTTCCACAGATCAGGTTTGTGGGGGGGGGGTGATGGTTTTGGGATGATTCAAGTGTGTTACACGTATTGTGCAGTCAAACCTCTCTGCTAATGATGATCTGTATTTGCAGCCGCTCCCCAGCGCTAGCATCACCGCCTCAGCTCCAGCTCAGATCATCAGGCATTAGATTCTCATAAGGAGCACAACTTAGATCCCTCACATGTGCAGTTTACAGTAGGGTTCGTGCTCCTATGAGAATCTAATGCCACCACTGATCCGACAGGAGGCGGAGCTTATGCGGTGATGTGAGTGATGGGGAGCAGCAGCAAATACAGATGAAGCTTCGCTCACTTGCCTGCCACTCACGTCCTGCTGTGCAGCATGGTTCCTAATGGGCCATGGACCAGTACTGGTCCCCAGTCCCAGGGTGTTGGGGACTGCAGTTATATATAATAATAATATAATAAGCCATGCTGTATCTTGACTTACGTTATCACAATAAACCAACACTGTATCATGTATACATATACATATATAAAATATAGTAAGCCACACTGTATCTTTTTTTTTTTTTTTGAAACAGGGTCTCACTCTCTCATGTGCCCTGAGGTGATCATAGCTCACAGCAACCTCAAATTCCTGGGCTCAAGCGATCCTCCTGCCTCAGCCTCCCAAGTAGGTGGGACTACAGGCACATGCCAACATGCCCGGCTAATTTTTCTATTTTTCGTAGAGATGGGGTCTTGCTCTTGCTCAGTCTGGTCTTGAACTCTGGCCTCAAGTAATCCTTCCATCTCAGCCTCCCAAAGTGCTAGGATTATACGCTTGAGTCACTGTGCCTAACCTTGTATCTTATATAACAATAACAATAATAATAATAATAATATAGTAAGCTATACTGTATCTCAGCTTACATTACTACAGTAAGTCACACTGTGTCTTATATATAATAATAGTAATATGGTAAGCCACACCGTATCATCTTAGCTTATATACCTTTTATTTGCAAGCCAACCCTAAGTGAGTTCCAGGCTACTTCTTGGACTGTGCCTTGTCTTTCCTGAATATTTGAAATTAGAATTACTTAAGGCCTATAGCATTTGAAAGATTTAGATTTCTGTGTTTCCCATAAGGATGGGAAATCATTAGTTCTCCATAATTGATACAGATAGGAGGCGATGGGAGAAAGATAATGGGTGGAGATGAATACTATGCTGGAGGAGTTGGAGGGTGTTAGGATCTGATCCTTTTTTCCTCTCTTCTTCCCTAACCCAAAAGTAAAAGTGGGGAAGTGGGTTGATGGGCATGAGGTGCCCAGGGAGCACCTTTCAAAATGATTCTTGTGCATTTTAGAATGTCCCAGAGAGACAAGCACGGCTCCTGTAAGAAAAAACTGTTGAGTGCTTTGTCACATTCACAATGTCTAGTGGGCCATTAAAGCACTTGGCTTGGAAAGATGTTCACTTACTGGTACACGAAAAAGCCCACTGTGAAACAGTGCATGGTGAGAGCCCACCTTTGGGAAAGGCATCCAGGGAGCAGGATAGACATGTGAACACTAGTGCAGTAACTTGCTAGGGCTGCCGTGACAAAGTGTCACAGATCGAGTGGCTTAGTCAACAGTTTGGGAGGTTAGAAGTCTGAGGTCAAGGTGTCAGCAGGGTTGGCCCCTGTCCTTGGCTTGTATGTGGCCATCTTTTCTCTCTGTCTTCATGTGGTCTTCCGTCTGTGCGTGTCTGTGTCCAAAAATCTCTTCTCATAAGGACACGTGATTTATAAGGATATCTGATTAGGCTCTTCCCTAATGATCTCATTTTAACGAAATCATCTCTGTAATATCTCCAGATACAATCACATTCTGTGGGACTGGGGGTTAGGACTTTAACATATGATTTTTTGGGGGATAATTCAGCCCACAACAAGCGTCTTGGATGGGAGTCGGGGCGCCAGCCCTGCTTTGGCTGGAGGGGGGCAGGCAGGGCTGTGTGGGGGGCGCTGCCATTCTGGGCAAGGAGAACTCGCCCAGCGCAGCCCTGATTCCAGTTAAGGAAACGGGAAAACCTCATGTCTTAGGAAATGGTCTGAAAATTCAGTCAACTCTTGGATTTCAGTATTTTTAATCTAGTTACCACAATAAATTTTTGATGTGTACTTTTGAAAAGAAAGACTTCTTGAAAGTCATTATGAAAATAAAAATTCAATCCCTTCAAAAAGCATGAAGAGCAGAGTAACAACGATGACAAAATACCTAAAAAATGGGGTGGGAGAAAGATGCAGAGTCGAAAAGAAAGATGTGCTCACAAACCAGAGGTCAGTAAATATTTGTCTAGGGCTGTCATCACGAAGGCAGCAGGTGAGGCTCTTGGGATAAGAAGAAGAGTCATTCAGAATCTCTGCCCTCAAGGCACAGGTGGGGAAGGAACATGAACAAAGGGTTTCAGGTCTATGGGACGTGGGATGTCCTAGAGTTATGTCCCAACACAGCTGGAAACTGAGCAGGAGTTAATTAGGCAGATGGGGACAGGTAGGTGGGAGTGTTCCAGGTGCAGGTCACAGCACAGGCCGGGGCAGGACAGGGCCTGCTGAAGTTTGGGAACCAGGAGTCCCGTGGCCTCGCGGGGGGAGTGTGGGTCTGTGGGGAGAGGTGGGCTTCAGTTCTGGCAAAGGAGGTTATACTTTGTGTGCAGACTGGGAGAATCCTTTAACGATCGAAAGCAGATGCTCACAAGGAGGTGGTGGTGTGCGGAAGGGTGGACAGAACCAGTAAGCAGGGACACAGAGTCTATTTAATAGGTGATCGCAAGAGTTAATGCGAAGAACATGGAAATCTTGGACAAATCGTTGAATATGGTGTTGGAAAAGTTATTCAATGAAACTTGTTAAAGCATGGTAAGGAAGGCTTTAATAAAGAACCATTGCGATAGTAATGGGACCACAGCAATGGGATTTTGCAGTGGGGGAGAGAGATTGGGAACTGCTCCAAATGCAGCCTGGGCAAGTAGGAATTTAGAGCTGAGAAACAGGGTTGAGATCAGTGTGGATGGAAAACTACTGAGAGGAAACATCAGGAGAAAGGGAGGGATTTTGGCTAAAATGACTTGATAGGATTCTTGCTGCAGGCAAGCCAGAGTGATCCCACATCACCTGGGGGTTGGTGGAGATCTGCGAACCTGATCAGATGTTGAAAGTGGGGGATGCTTGCTGAACTGACCTATCAAAGTTCTTGCTACAAGTGAATTTTACAAGGAAGTGCACAGGTGGGCCCAGGAGAAGATTTAGAAATCTCACTAAAGTTTGATCAAGCAAAGAATCTTCTTCCATGGAGAGAGACAGCAAATTAGAGAGACATTTAGGAATAGACTCAGGGGCTTGGTGACTATTGGAAAGTGAGGAATGAGAGAAAGGAAGGTGTTTCGAATGTACAATATTCAGTGACATTCATCTAACCAAGATTTACTAGACCCTCACCCCACGACAACCACGGTGTCAGACTTTGAGCACACAGTGGTAGGTGAGATAAATCAGATTCCTACCCCCGCTGAATGGCACTTGATGGAAAACAACCAAGCACACGTTTAAAATGAAGTGAGAGACACATGGTGATGGTGGATGCCTTCCAGATTTCTGTCTTGGGCATCTGCTAGCACTACCAACCAAGTCAGAAAGCCCAGAAGACAGAAAAGACAACGCACGTGGTTTTGGAGATGAGTTTAAAGTAGAATATGCAGAATATGATGCATTATTTTCTACTGCCATTGGAAAATATGAATATTTTTACAAAAGGGAGTCTTCTTAAAGGGAAGAAAACATACTGAGGAATTTTATACATCCCTAGTTTTTCTCCTGAGTATATATTTGAGGAACAATGTCGCCCTCTGGTGTTCAAGTCTATCTCTTTTGCTCCACGCTAGGAAGGGTGGTGAAGGGGCCACCCGAAGTCAAGTTCTTGTTATGTCTGGTCTTTGTGACATTTTTATAAGGGAGCTTTTCAGTTTTCACAAAAGTGAAAATATTTCTAGTGCTTTCTTTTGGTTAGTAGGGATAGTCCACTAATTGGAAGAGACCAAGAAAAAGAGCATTTTGACCAAGGGCAGAAACCTCGTGTACCTAGCAGATCCGTGGTTTGGGGTCAGAGCCAATCTAACACCTAGGGACAGCCAAACATAGTTTACTCTGTTCTCAGGCATTTGCAAGATGCTCAGGGCTTCCCTTAGTGTCAAGTGCTAGGTACATGACATATACATGGCAAAATTTTATACCCAATATATAGAGTTTTTGAATTTTTATTAAAATCATTCTTCCAAGACAAATTTCTTGAAATAAAATAATTTTTAACTTGAATTTTTTTCTCATCTTGATACAAGTAAGAACAAATAAATTTTTATTTTGAACTCACCAGGATATTACTTTTTGGGAAGTAGAAGTGAAGAGAATGAAGGAAGGATAATAATATTATTCTCCATTTCCAATGTGAGGAAAAGGGCCATACGAATTAAAAACTGGAAATACATGCCAGATGCTATGGCATGCACCTATAGTCCCAGCTACCCGGGAGGCTGAGGAGGGGGGATTGCTTGAGCCCAGGTGTTTAGGACCAGCCTGGACAACATAGTGAGATCCTCATCTCTAAAAAACATAAAACCTAAAAATGCTGGCAATATATGAGTAGTGTTTTTCTGCAGTGTGTAGCCTCTCCTATCCCTTTAAAAATTTTTCTGTAGAAGCTGTGAACATCCGGGGGCTTCTGGCTCATGAGAAATTGTGTAACACAAAAGTTTACAGCAAGGACTGTCAGACAAACCTTGATGAGCCGCGGAATTGCCAGTTTTCACTGACATATTGGGCAAGCTATCCAAACTCTCTGAGTCTCAATTTTTGTACGATGGAAACAAGTGATCTAATTTATCTCCCAGAGACATGAGGATGAAATGGGATAAAGTATGTGAAGTATCCAGCGCGGTACCTAGCATGGTATATTTATTTTAACAGTTAACAAAGGGAAACACGACATATCATAGATTATTTGCATTAATGAATTTGGCTAACAAATAAGAGGGTAGTGCAGGATAAAATAAGGATACATTTTTGCATTTGGAATTATTTTCAGCAGTGATATAAATATGCACTCTGGGTCCTAAAGCAAATTCTATAACCCAGACTTTAAACCCCTCTTTCTGCCTCTTGCAGGCAAAGCAGTCATGATTTTTGTTCTCTGGACTGAGCCACTTACTCTTTTCTGTTCCTTCCAAAATTGCCTTGAAACTATTGCCAAAAGTCGTGAATCATTTATACAATTCAGAGTGAACCCTTCCGTGGGAGTAGATCTCCCCTCTTTCATGAATGTTATTACTTTTCCTAACCCTTTAGAAATCCCTTTGTCTTTTAATTTCCAGTTGATCCATTGTTTAGGATTATCTTCCCATCAAAGTTGGCCTCATGTTTTGCCTATTTTTTTTATTCTCTGTGGACTTGGGAACAAACTTTCAATTAACTTAAATTTTTCTCTGGATATGGACTTCAATCAGTGTGAGTTGGGGGCTGGGAGGTGGTACCAGCCTGAGCTGATGTCATATGCATCTTCTCCACCAAGACCCGTTCTTGGAGCTTATGCAAACTTCAGCGTGGTGAGGAATGAGACTGGAAATCACCCTTCCCGGCAATCGCTAATCTCAGTAACTCTGGACGACTCAAGACTCTTCCAACTGAAAGACACAAGAGCCCAGCTCAAATTAGTTTGAGCAGCAAAGGGAATCTACAGGTTTGAGAGACTTATGTATCTAAAGGGGATATCACTTTGGAGATACCTTGATCTAGGTGCTCGAACAACATTCGCAGGATTTTTTATGGGGTTTGGCATCTTGTCTTTATGTCCCTTGTATGGAATACACAGTTAGGATTTTGTCTTCATTGGTATGTGTTAAGACTCAGTCGCCAGGAGAGCAATGACTCTAATATTCGGTCTCTTCCAGCTTTGTGTGTGGACAGTTCATCTCCTAGATATTCCTTCAACACTGCTCATTACCTGTGGGGGGTCGTCAGCTTTGAATGTTCTAGACAAGGCTGGCTCAGTGCAAAATGAAAATGTAGGACCCCTTTCTTTCAAAAAGTAGGAAAAAAGTGCCATTAAGGGCACAAAAATAAAAACCTTTCCCTTTCTTCTCTGTCCACCTTTCCTGGTGTTTTAAATGTTCTATTTGATGGCATGCTTGCTTGGGCGTGTGGACACAGGCCAGGCAAATCTAGACTCTCACAGGCAAGCAGGTGCCCAGCCCTGTGACTTGGCAAATTCACCGTCTGACAAGCTGCCAACCTCTGGACCGGAGGCCATGGCACCCTGGCATGGGGTGGGGTGGAGTGTGCAGCTGGGTCAATCTCCTTTCCTATAGCTGGTGGCCCAAATCCAGCATGGGAGGGTGACCTCTATGGGTTACCAACCTCCATACCAGGTGCTTTGGATCTTGATGGGGGTGAGGGAGAGAGACGGACAGACGGACAGACAGACTGCCTAAGGTACCACAGTGCTGCCACCTGGGGTGAGGACAGCCGCAGCCGTGCCCGCTGTGAGATGTAGCAGGACACGAGCACTTGGACGCTCCCTGTGCCCGGGCCTCGGCCCCTCTGAGGGTGGTGGGCAGCAGCAGTCACTGGTTGGGAGCTCGGAGGGGCCCGAGGCGGAGCCAGGAAGCCCCGAGTAGCAGGAGTGGCCCGTTGAGACCCTGCCTGGGAAGGTGCCATGCACGCTCCTTTGTCCCATCAACTTCAATTACGAAGTATATATTCAAAGACGAAGTTTTTACTAATTTCAAGACGATGACCACAGAGCATTAAACCCAAGTGTGGGGCTCTTCTGGAAGGGGGCCCCATGTGACTGCACCCCCTAAGCCAGCCCTGGGCCTAGGTTTATGTTCTTCCAAATTTTCTTCCTTTCATTTAGGCCTTTCCCACGCAGCACACACAAACGGGTCTACACGCTCAGTCATCACCACGGGGCTACACGCTCAGTCATCACCACGGGGCAAAGACCCGGGCTTGAGGAGGGAGCTGGTTCAGTCCATGCTTGGCTGTTTTTACAAGACCAGTGCTCTAACCCCTGAGCTATGGAGCCATCGCCTGCTTGGCTGTTTTTAGACCTGTCCCTTTGTTGGGCTCAGATTTTTTTTGAGGAAGTCGGGGTCATTTTCATGAAAATCATGACTCTGACTTTACCGTGTTCTGGCTGTTCCTCAGAAGCTACAGAAGAAAGACCCAGTCATCCTCTCATAAAAAAATATTTACATAGAATTGTTGTCTGGAGTCTCGACCAAGTGGATTGAGAAAGAATTACTACCAGGGTTTAAAATATGCCCTTTGCTTTCAAGTGCTCAGAACCTAGTTCATTCCGTAAGGCAAGAGGGAAATGAAATTGTCACACTCCTTTTTATGGGCATTTCACTTTGTTTTTAGCAAGGATTTTGTGTATGTTCTCTAGATCATATTGCTGAGTCATTTGGTTTCATTCCTGTAGGTTTTCTTTTTTTCTTTTCTTTCTTTCTTTTTTTTTTCTTTGGGAGAGAGTCTTGCTAGAGTGCTGTGGTATCAGCCTAGCTCACAGCAACCTCAAACTCCTGGGCTCCAGTGATCCTACTGCTTCAGCCTCCTGAGTAGCTAGGACTATAGGCACACACCACCACACTCGGCTAGTTTTTCTATTTTTAGTAGAAACAGGCTCTTGCTCTTGCTCAGGCTGGTCTTGAACTTTGAGCTCAAGCAATCCTCCTGCCTCGGCCTCCCAGAGTGCTAGGATTACAGGCATGAGCCACCAAGACCAGCCCATTCCTGTAGCTTTTCAAAAATGTCCTGTGTTATTTTCTTTGTTTCTCCTGTGACTTTATTTGACTTGGTCTTGTAGAAGACATTTTTATCAGTGTCTAGTACAACATTTTCTCACTCATCATTCTTGAGTGATCACTTTGGGAATGAAGGTGTATAAGGGAAACGCTTTCTGTGTCTTGTGCCAATGTTGCCATCCCCTGGCAACACCAAGTTCCAGGCAAATGTCGTGGTGAGTCAGTGACTTTCTTGTATTAGAGGCCGGTGCCTTTTGTTTAAGGTCTTACTATATCTAAATTTTGAGAGTCCAAGTGTGTTGAATACTTGAGACTCTGTTGTGAGTTCCCAACCTCTAAAGAGAACAATACTAACAATAATACAATAAAAGCAAATTTTCTTCCATTTGTTTGAAAGACAATGTGATATTTTGAGCATTTTTCTTCATGGGTGGAATAATTGTGTCTGTACAGTTGAGTTGAATAGGATAATTAGAAGTTATATCTCTATCTATTCTTGCCTGGCTTCAGAATGACTCAAATAGCCAATATTCTTGCTCAGAAAAATTCCCCCTCCCCACTCTGACCTTGAGGCCTTGCTTAGCTTTCTGCTATTCAGTCCAGTGCTGGTTGCATGCACACTTTGCATCTCTGCAGTGTTCCTGATGAACCAATAAACTCCCTCACAAAAACCAGACCCTTCGGATGGGCTATAAATTAGGACACTCTTAACCTACTTTTTTCCGGGGGTCTTAATCTTTCACTGAATCTTTCACCAATTTTCCTTAAATAGATTTTATAAGACTTTCACGGAAAAATTACATTTAGATTTTACCACTTTCCCTCATATAATTATGTATTTTAACTGAACAGTTTATGGAACTGCAGACAGTAATTTGTATCTTGAGTTTTTAATCTGTTAAACACTATATATTTCTTTTGTTAAGCATTTACAGTGAGGAGCTTTTGTTAGCTTTGTCAAAGAATAGTCCTTGAATTGTTGCTTCAAATATATGCTCTTCGTTTTGAAAATAGAGCCACTCAGAAAACCCATGGCTCATGATGGTGCCATAATGAGACTGAGAGCAGCAGAGAGGTTGTATGAATCCAGTGATGAGAACCCTTGGAGAAAAAGTTTGGAGAACTGAGATCTAGTTAGAATTATGCCATCAACTGAAACCTTTTATTTAATAGTTTCGCCTTTTGTAAAACAGGAAAATTAACAGCAATGCCAGATTCCCAACATCTGACTGTGATGTAGAAAGGACATGTAAAATAAAAGATGCATGTGGTTTGAGTTTTATGAAAAAAAGGCATAGCACCAGAGTGGTCTTCAAATGAGTTTAATGCAACAAGTTCAATAGCTTCCTTAAAAAAAAATACATCTAATGCATGTATTGTTTGTTTCATTTTCTAGATTACCTGATGCAAAACATTTTCATGGGAAAAGAGAAGGTGAACGAAAAGTAGAGTAGCAGAGGAGGGTTTGTGGAGGGGCAAGCCTCTCTCATTCCTTCTGCCAGAAATTATCCCTCTGTCTCTCCCTTCCTTACCCACAGGGCAGATTCCTTTCCTTCCCTGAGAAAAGGCTGAGTTCCTCAGGTTTGAAATAAAACCTAAAAATAGAAACAGAAAGGAACTCAGGGACATGGTGAACCAAGCCAGGGCTGCACACATTCTTGGGCAATGAAAAAAATGCAGATCTTCTAGGTGAACGTAACTTCAGTGGCGCAGGCAGAGGCTCTTTGGCTGCTGTTCTTACAATCGGATTTAGTTTTACTTTTGGACATTTGGAACACACGTATTTTCAACACAATCCATTCATGTGTTACTGATGTGACGTCCCTGGCTCCTTATGAAAAGAGGTCAGCTCTTGATGTTCCGGTACCTGATTAACATGCCTCAGACCAGCCCTGGTCTCTCTAGTGGGCAGCTTCTGATGCCACCTAAGACTTTCAGTATGTCCCTACTTCCGGTCACTGCTGCAAAAGCAAAGAAAAAGGCTCTCAGTTCAGGACCAAGATCGGTCTTAAGGATCAGGCCGTTGTTCAAGGAATTTTGAAAGTTATAATGTGAATTAAGCCTTATCTACCACGATTTCTGACATGTGGGGGAAAAAATGTAAGCAGCCCTTTCAAATAACTTCTTTCAAAGGAATGGAATTTAAATGCATTTCTAAGAAGAGTGAGAGGCTCCAGGGAAAGCAGATTTTCCCACATCGTTTCTTAGTTTTGGTTAAAAACATCTCTTGCAACAGTGAGGACGGGTTGCATTTCATTGCTGGCAGGATGCGGGCAATTGTTCTACAGCAGAATTAATTTTCTTTTAGAAGCCACAGAGGAATCAAAGTAGAACGTGTGTCTACTTTAAAAAAAGACATTAGCTTCTGTATCTCTTGTCATCTGTGTTCTGTTGTCTCTGGGATAGTGGTTCTCAATGGACAAGAGTGGGAGGGTGATTTTGCCTCCCAGGGGACATTTGTCCACGTCTGGAGATACTTTCAGTTGTCACAACTGGGCATAGGTGTTATTGCTGGCATTTAATGGGTGCAGGCCAGAGATGTTGCCAAATACCCTAAAAAGCACAGGACAGTGTTCTGCCCTATCTCCAAATCCCTAGCCCGCTATTGAGAAACCTGCTCTGTGAGGGCACTTTTCTTCCATGCACTACACACGTCCTCTGCTAGCAGACCAGTGGCCACATAGGGAGACAGGGAATACCAACTGTGTTCAGCCATCTGGAGTGGGCCTGATATTTATTATCAGTTTGCCTAAAATTAATGTTTTGCAATAATATATATTCAATAGCTCATCCTTTCCTTTTAAGCAGTCTTTAAAAACTTTGAAATAATGAAGAAAAAAATCCTTAATTTCAAAATCCATTTATGAGTCCAAATGATCCTCACATACATATAGACTAAATTCCATTAAAGTAGTATCGAAGATGTTATCCAGTGTTTTAGAGGGTACTGAAGATAATTATGTTGCTCATTACTGCAAATAACAGCACTAGCCATAATTTGGTGGCCAGTGCCACCTTTGGTTGTGTGTGGCTGCTTTGTGGTCCACAGCAGTGTTTGGGTGGGGAGGGAAGTGAGGGCCGGGCACAGCCACAAGAAATTTTATTTCCAGTCTCACAGTACTTAAAAAATCAGAGTGAAAATTGCATTTTGCTCCCCAATGTCAAAATAACATTTTACGTTGCTTATCATTGAAAAAAAATTGATGCTCAAGGAAAAGGAGCCCTGTTTATGTTGGGGCTTTGTGTATGTGAGCAGACTAATGTGCACTCCTGGGGGGCAGCTCATCTCAGTTTGAGAAGCACAATTATAAAGGGAAAAAATAGCAGAAAAAAAGACAGAAGAACAAAGGACTGTGGCTCTGAGGAAGGTGGCTGACATTCACACAGCATATTTTTTTGTGCACCCGATTATTGAGCATCTCCTCTGTAGTGGGTGCCTTTGCTGTGCAGGTACGGCAGGCAGAACGTCTCACAGTCTGAGAGGTTCACACACATACCGTTTCCCCAATTTCCTTGTCACTGTCTTCCGAACATGGAAGCCCATGGTCATCCAGCCAGACCATTAGTAACTGCCCATGAATTGGTGTAGATCTGTACCTCCGGCCATCTCTCACTTCAGTCATAGGGGACATCAACTGCTCAAAGATCTGCCTAGTGGAAGACTGTCCTTGCCCTCCAGTGTCATCCCTGAGTGGGCCGGGAGTGCTGCAGCTTCACACTTTCTGGTGGTACCGGCATGTCATGCTGAAGTTTTCCTTCCTTAGTCAATCGGTCATAAGGAATGCCCTAGGAGGTCACTGGCATACATTAAGGGACAGGAGGCAGTTCCATCTGGAGTTGGTGTTGAAGGAGTCTGAGCCACCTGCTCATGGAACTTATTTGTACCTTCTGGATTTGCTGGAGCTTTGTCTGTTGTATACTTGTGTAAATTAGGATCCAGCCAGAGGAGAGCCAGTAGGACTTTAACATACATGGGGTTTGTTATGGGGAAGTGGCTTATGCCACATGGGAGCTGGTTGAGCAGTCTCTGTAAGGCTGTTGTATGATGCCTGGTCACCTGATGCTTCATGGTGAGGTCTTTAGTCTTTACCAAGGTCCAGTAAGTCAGACGCTGTTTCTCAACAGGAGAATGGTTTAAATCTCCATGTTTGTCACATTATATCTCCATATGTAATGTATCTCATGATGGACTGTCTATTTTATTATACTTATACATGACTGGTCATGCACCAAGACCCAGTATATAAAAGCCATATGTGTTAGCTGATAGAACTTTATAGCTCGTTTTGATAATTGGTAAGTCAAGTTCCTCTCATTGTTCTTTTTTATTCTACATTTTCTCTTCTTGTTTGTAATTAACCTGTCAAGTTCAGTAAAAGGTCTGTTGAAATTTTGGTTTACATTGCACTGAATTTCTCCGAGTCAACGTATTACTCTTGCAAGTATCTTTAATATTTATAAGACTTTCATTTTATACTCTTTTTTTTTTGGCCTTGTGTATCGAGTTCCAAAAAATTTTTCAACTCTATCTTCCAGCTTGGTAACTTATTCCTCAGTGGCGCCTATTTTGATATTTGGCATTTTGAGATTTTTATTTTGACACTCATGGTCTTTTATTTTCAATATCTCTAATTGGTTCTTTGTCAAAATAACTCCTTTCTATTTCCATAGATGAGATAGCCTTTCTTATAACTCTGAGGTTATTAATTATACTTCATTTAAAATCCCCTCTTGTTTAATTTCATTGTGCCTCAGTTTTTCTATTTGTTGTCTTTTGTACCTCTGTGTCGGTGTTAGTTTTCCCTAAATACTTTCTGTTTTTTGCCCATGACTGATTTTTAAAGTTTGATATTACCTGTTTACACATGTGTGATTGTGTTACTGTTTGCTGCAATCTGCCTCCAGTGATTTTGGAGAAAAGGGTAGGATGTCCTCCCCAGTGGAGCATTTGACTATGTTGTTTTTGAGCACTGAGGCTGCCTGTTTCTTTTCTTTGTCAGCCCTTCCAACCCTAGTATTCAAATCAGTGCTAAAGCCTAAGGGAAAATGCTTTCTTCTGACTGAAGTGGACTTAGGGGGTGAGGGCATAGTGAAGGCAGGTAGACCCACCCAACTGCTCTAAATTTTCCAAATGTGTTCCCATAACCCTGATGGCTTCCCCACCTCCCTGGAGCTGGACATCCAGACATAGACAATACCTAGTTCTGCTTCTACTTTTCATAGTTCCCACCTGCTGGGCTGAGTTTTGGGCTCCTGTTGACTCTGTCAAACCAAGCTCATTTGCCTTCCATCTTTTGGAATTGCCAGATTTCTGGTTCATTGACAATTCTTTTTTTTCCTAATGCCAGTGAACAATTATTCTCCTATACACACACACACACACACACACATACACTCACACACGCACTTTCCCATTTTCCTGTATTTCTGGGGTCTTGGGACAGGAGGGGTCTGTCTATGTTCTGAGACTGCTATCTTGATCTAATTTGATTTGATGTTCTTTAAGTGATTTAGGTTGCCTTTTGTGATTCTGTAATGCCTCGGGCCACAAGTTATTCGGGCCTATGCATGTCAGATGAAATATTCCCAGTTTTGCAGCTTAAAGGCACTAGAGATAAAGCTACTAGAACATAATGACTCACAGTAATGAGCTTTCATTTGAAGGTAATATGAACAACTGGGGACTCTTGTCTTTGCTCTCTGAATTCTGGAATGTTTTCACATTGAGAAAATAGGCGGCGGTGGCTGGTTCCCTGGCTTTTGTTCATAGACTCTCTAGCACACTGTCTGCCTGATGGATGTATTTCCTCATTGCTGGTGATAATTCTATTGGGGGTGATTCACCAGCAAATAGAGGCCAGAGTAGCGCATTTTCCTCCCTCAGCATACTTGTGCTCACTCACTTTGCTATTTGCTCCCAATGTCCATTTCCTCTACTCAATAAATCACCTTTTGATGAGGAAAAAAAGTACAAAATATTAGTCAAGTGAGGATTTGGATCATATTTAATTTAGCACCAATGAAAACGTTTTCTCCTTAATCCAGTAGCCGTCTGGAGCCACAGCCTGCGCTTGCCAATGGTCTCGTGCACGCGCCATCTGAAGCCCGGATGGTTAGCTCCCAAACCAGCCAGGGGCTCAGAGGATTCGTGCTAAATTCCTGCTCTGGGCTGAGACTCTAAGCCTAGGGGTTAAGCTGTGAATCAGGAATGACTCAAAGCAACATTACTCAATCCAGTCAGATTCCTCTTTCTATTTTCTATTCTTCCATTTTTCTGCTCTTCTATTGTTGATCAGAACATCCAGGGTTCAGTGTTACACTCATACCTAAGATTAAGAGGCCCAGGGGCGCCACGAGTCCACTGAGCTGCCCCGTCACTTCCGCAGGGAAGAGATGGATAGCCTCTTTTCCGGGTTTGAATTAGATCCTCGCATATCAGAGGAGACTCCCAGCTGCCACCTGCTCATCTCTGTCTTAGGTCTTGTCTACACACACAATTAGAGGACAGGTTGATCACAATGATCAGATTGCTCTGTGTGTGTGCATGTGAGTGTGTGTGTGTGTGTGTTTACTCTCAGACTTAAGTTAAAGCCGTGAGGTATGAAGCTGTGAACCAAGAGTGTGTTCATATTTATGTTGACCAGACTCTCCTGCAGGGTTAAGATGCTGGAGCCAATGGCAGCCAACCCTGAGATAGAGTCAAAGGCTGGGTTTGCCACAAGTAGTTGCTAACGTGGATCTCGAAGTACAAGACTGTATTACACATCAGCAGCTGTGAAAGGAAGGGTGAGGTCTGGGCAGAGGAAACAGTGAAATGGTGCTGCAGGCCTGAGAACTCTTGGCCAGAGCTGTCTTCCTTGGGCCAAAATGGCAGTGTCTTCACACCCGGCCGTGTTCAGGAGCTGGGTGTGGGCTGTGACCTAGGGCTCGGTGGCCCTTGGCAGATGAGGCGGAACCAGAGAGCGCTCACGGCTGGCAGCTGTCTGCTGACTGGGCTTCTACAAATGAGAGCCCATCCTTCCTCGAAGGGCTATCTGGCCAGCACAGCCTGTGTCTGCCCCAGGTGGAGCAACTTTAAGAAGAACAATTACCTTGAAGAGAGAAAGTATAAGTGCCCAGGCTTTTCTGGGGTCTGTGGTAAGGGGACACTTGTGAGTCTTTGATATCTAAATTATTTCTCAGCTCAGCCCTCTTTTTCTGATCAGATTCCAAACTAAAAGATTTTTTTTTTTTTTTTTTCAGACAGACTCTCACTCTGTTGCCCCGGGGTAGAGTGCAGTAACACCATCATAGCTCCCTGCAACCTCGAACTCCTGGGCTCAAGTGATCCTCCTGCCTCAGCCTCCCAAGTAGCTGGGACTACAGGCACCCGCCACCACTCGGCTAATTTTTCCATTTTTAGTAGAGATAAGGGTCTTGCTCTTTCTCAGGCTGGTCTTGAACTCCTAATCTCAAGCAATCCTTCTGCCTCGGTCTCCCAGAGTGCCGGGATTACAGGCATGTGTCACCATGCCTGGCCAAAAAAGAGGTTTCAATAGGAAGTGGGTCATATGCAAGAACTGTATTGCTCTAAGCTTCATAAAAAATGGAGATAAAAGGTACCTCTGATTTTGGCTTAAGAGCAGAATTTAGTTCAGGAGGGAGAGATTGAATATATGAATAGACTATGGCCAGAGCAGATATAAAAATAGAACTCTGACCCACGATTTGTGGCAAGCAGCCTAGGAAAAACACCCACCATCTACAGCTGGGGGTCCCCAGTCCCCAGGCCGCTGACCGTTACTGGTCCATGGCCTATTAGGGACCAGCTGTAGAGCTTGGCCATGCCTCCACCCCTTGCTCCCCGCCACCCACCATCCATGGAAAAATTGTCTTTCATGAAACTTAGGAACCCGGGGCTGCACAGTGGGAGGCCAGTGGCAGGCTAGCAAGCTAAGCTTCGTCAGTGTTTACAGCGGCTCCCCAGCTCCCCATCGCTCGCATCATCTGCTGAGCTTGGCACAGCCCCCCATCCCCCCGTCTGTGGAAAAATTTACTTCCATGAGACTGGTCCCTGATGGCAAAAAGCTGGGGACCGCTGATCTACAGTAACCAGCCCAGGAAGCCAGCCTGCTATCTATGCCAGACTTGTAGGAAGTCAGATTCCTGTCTCTAGAAACAACTCAGGAAGCCAAACAATAACTCGTGTAACAATCAGCCCCAAATGGTCAGAACTTAATAACTCACAGCTTCCCTAATTTTTGTCCCCACTTCCCATTTAGGACCAACCAGAGAAAGCCAAATATTCTACCCTAACGAATCCCATGGGATGCCCCACTTCCAGTTAGCCACCTGCAGCGTCCCCAGGCCAACACTCCCCCGTCAAGGCCCACCTGACTCCATGGTTTGTCAGCTATGAAGCTCCCCTGCTCCTCTGCCTGCCTTTGAGTCTCTGCCAAAGCGCGAGTGATGGTGGCTGGCTCCCTGGCTATCGCAGCCTGTGAATACATTGCCTTTGCTTTTCTCATTTGGTTGGTTTTTGTTTATTTCCCCTGAAAGGAAGAGGATTTTCTGACCAATCCCATGTGCTAATTAGAGGTGCAGAATAGAGGAGGAATCACAGAGAGTCGGGGATGAGGGAGGCCTGAGAAGCAGCCAGAGTGGCACCTGTCTGCAGGAGTCAGGGCGGAGGGACTCCCAGGCTCCACGTGGGAATCACGAGTGGCGCGGTGGACTGAGCAGAGGGCTTTGGGGCTGCCAGTCGAGCAACCTACAGGAACTGAGTCCAAGGGTCCACTCTTGTTTTGAGTCTACTGCACCCGCAGAAGGCTTCTGTCTGAGAAAGGGTGGGACACACACAGCAGCAAACATCCAGCTAAACGTTTATCAAACATTTAACATTTGCCAGAGTCAGTTGCATGGCACGGGGCAAACCAATGAATGAAACAGGAATCTCACAGGGGTTATTTTCCCCACACCCAGTGTCTAGCACTAGGAAGCACCATGTACTATTTTTATCATGTAAAATGTCAGAAATGGACTGGTTAGTGTGGCTTTGAGAAGTTTCCTGCCTGAAAATCCTAAACCAGTTGAGTAGATTCCTGAAGGAATAGTCTAGTCTTGGCTCCATTCTCTCTCTCTCTCTCTCTGTGTGTGCGCGCGAGCGCAAACACACATTTGGATATTGCCTTGTGCTAACTATCATCTGTATGCTTCAATGTCTTCCCATAAAAAGGTGATTAACAGCAGGTCTCTTTCCTCTCATGGATATGAATGAAATGATAAAATAAACGTAGATGTGCAAAAGAGTTTGCAGATATTGTTATTGCCCTTCCTCCCATCACTAGCAGGAGAGCCTGGAAAGGGGTGTATATCCACGGATATTTCTAGGGTGGCGAACTCTTCTTAGATGGCAGAGGGTGACATTTGCAACCCTACAATCCTATGTCCAGTCCAGTTCAGGTCTTTCCCACTCCATGATGGTTTCTCTCCTTCTTGGCCTGTTTCTTTGCTGAGTCCTTTCTCTCTCAGGTTCAGTGTCCGTGGACAGGAAGGGAGATGATATGGTTGGGACAGTATCACTGGATCTGCTTCCCTCCCCTTCCCACGTATCTTCCTCCACAGCTTTGTGGGAAGTTTGTGGAAGGGGCCAAGTGTCCTGAGGAGGAGGCCATGCTTGGGTCAAGGATGGAGAGGTACATGCAACCCTCCACCTGAGTCATAAGGCAATGTCCTGTCTGAAGTACTACAAGAGCCTTCACCTGGCCTCTCCGAACTCACGCTGCACCTTTCTAACTCACTTTCTCCAGAGCCACCAGAGTTGTATTTTGAAAATGTAGCACTGTTTATGTCATACCCCTGCTCAAAACCGTTCAATGACTGCTTGCTGTTCTTGTCAGATAAAACCATCAGGGCATTCCAAAATTCAACCTGATATTACTTTAGTATCTAAAAATTATGGTTCTAAAAGATAGAAAGAGTATGACAAAAAATGAGGATAGATTGAAGTGGTAACTAGATTTTTTAACTCCAATCAAGTGGAGAAACCACATGGGTGGGAGGTAGAGATGAAACTAACATACAAATTAGGTAAAGCTGGGACTCGGTTCTTAGCTATAAAAAGGACTACAAAATGGGACTCGGCTTGGCAGTCAGAGTGGGAAGAAGAATTGCCCTTGTATGTCCGTAGCTCCGGCTATTGTAACACCCAGAGATTAAGTGTGGTTATTAAGCAGTCTCAGCATGCCAAGAAACCCCAAATATTCTCCTGGAAAAGCAAGCTCAGATTTGTTTGAAGTAACATAATTTTTCCTTTAGTAGATAAGCCCCTTTAACTCCAGGGAAATTTAGAATTAAGTGCAGATATAAAGAAAATAAAAGCATAGTAGTTTTGATATTATCTGTATATATTTGTTCTGCTAACTGCCTGTAGCATTTAAGAATACCTGACATATTATAGTGTCAATAAGTTCACCTTGTGATTTTAGTTTAAAAGTGTAAGAATGAATAAAATTAATTTGGGTTTGTTATTTCTTTTAAATTATATTTAGCTTATACACATTGTTGGGATGTTTAAGACACTAAGAATCATTGTATTTATAACATATTTATAATAATTGCTTAAGTAAATACTTAGGAAAGTTGTAAAATTGGAAAGAAAATCAAATATTCAATTTTTAAATGCAGTATAAAGTGTTTCAAGGCAATAAGTTAATTGAGTTCTTAAATGGGGTCAAATATCAATCAAACCCCTTAAATCAGCAGTTCCCAACCTTTTTGGCACCAGGGACTGATTTCATGGAAGATGATTTTTCCATGGGTTTAGGGGGATGGTTTTGGGATGATTCCATCACATTACATTTATTGTGCACTTTATTTCTATTATTATTACATTGTAAAATATGATGATGTAATTATACAACTCACCATAATGCAGAATCTAAAGCTGCTGCTGATCTGACAAGAGGTGGAGCTCAGCGGTGATGCCATGCTAGCAAGCGGCTGTAAATATAGACGAAGCTTTTCCTACCGTGTTTCCCCGAAAATAAGACCTACCCATAAAATAAGCCCTAGCAGGATTTCTAAGCATTTGTGCAATATAAGCCCTACCCCGAAAATAA